>JAPMOR010099591.1:613463-630608 GCA_026543865.1 Argiope aurantia
AAATTGCTCTCAATACCGAATGTTGAAGCACTTTCTCACTCTTAATTTCCCAGAATCGAGAGCATTCCATTCTTTTTTCGAAGATACCTGAAAATCCCAAAACATCCCATCCCATCTCAGCCCCCCTCACTTTTCAAATAAACGGGATAGATACGATATTATTCTTGTGTGCAAAGCCAAGAATCCCTTTTGAATTTATGCCATTACTCCACTCTGCAACATCTGTCCATCTGGCCATTCACACAAGCCCCATCAGTTAGCAGGCTGCCGAGAATTCGACTGATAAAGGAGAGACCATTTTTTATAACCCCCCTTCCCCCTCCTTCTTCGTATCAGGGGCCCCCAACCGCACTCTGACACGAGAAGCAGTGCCAAAAATAGGAAGTCTTCGGCACTTCATCACGCCATTGGGTCATCAATCAAAGCTGGCGGACAGGAGAGGCCGTCCACGTGAATAATGATGCTCTGCCCCTGTCCAGCGCAAGATTACAAGGAGGGCCATAATACATTATATTACGGCCAGAAAAATACAGTCCCTGTCAGATCTCTTCTTTCCCTCTCTTGGAGTATTACGGATAAGTTGAATTCACGTCTTCTTTTTAGTGCCACTTTTTTCTTTTTACTTTTTTGGGTTTTGTGTGCGCGGGACTGAAAAGGAAAGGTTGGGGATCAAAACTTGAATGCAGTCTGCTGTCGTTTATCAATAAGATCAGAATGGGAAAATAGGGAGACTGTATCCTTTTATTTGTAATGGGCAGATGTATTATTTCCTGGGCAAATAATGTCGGAATTTTGATTTGTTTAATATTTCTTGGATATTTATTATACTGTGGAGAACATCGTAAGAAGTGAAAATGTTTGATAAATTATATTTCGGCCTTTTTCAAGCATGAATTTGCTAATAGTTTTTATAGGAATCTTCACTTTATTTTTTATAATTTATATAAAATTTTAGAAAAGTTTTTGTTTTCTTTTGCTTTTTTGGATTTTGTGTGCACGGGACTGAGAATAAAAGTTCTGAATCAAAAAGCTCTTGAATGCAGTCTGCTATCGGTTGTCAATAAGATCAGAATAGGAAAAAAGGGAGACTGTACCCTTTTATTTATAATAGACAGACATATTGTTTCCTGGTGAAATAATGTCTGAATTTTGATTTGTTTAATTTTTATTGGATATTTATCATAATGTGGAGAACGTCGTCAGAAATGAAAATGTTTGTTAAATTATATTTCGGCCTGATTAAAATATGAATTTGCTAATAGTTTACATAAGAACCCTCGTTTTATTTTAATAACAAAATTTTTATAAAATTATAAAGAAAAATATTTTTTTATTTTTCTGTTATTGTTACGATTTTTTTTTAAATTATTGTCTAATTATTATCAAGCATTTGTGTATAGAAGAGGGAATAATAACTGATAATTTAAAAATTTTCAGATTTATCTGGACTAATTTTAGTATTATTTAATTGATCACCTCTTTTGGTATATAATTATAGCATTTCGAGCATCAATCATACCTAGTATTTATTAAAATTTCTGGTGTCGAAATATATATTTCCATAAGGTCAGGTGAAATTAGCATTTATTATTATTGAATTTATTGTTTTTCTTTTATCATCTTTTTACATTTATATGTCCTTAATTTTGTCTGCTGCAGAATAAACAATTTATTGATTTTCTTCTATTCCAAACCAAGCAAGCTAATTCTGAATTATGTAAGTTAAATGAATTTTATGTAAAAAAAAGCTGGAAAAAATATAATGCAAGTACGAAAAGTATGCTATTTTGATTGGAATAACCCGATTTTTACCTTCACTATTATGTTGTTTCTACGAAAAATAAAGTTTTTATTATTGCAGGAAAAATATAGCTGGAAAGCCACTTTTACAATAAGCTTATTATCTGAGACATTAAAGATAATTTTTGCTGGTAGTTCTAAGCGGCTCAAGCATTTTATTTATTTATTTAGTTATACAATTGCACCCAGATAAATACATTTAATAAAAAATATTTAAAATGGTTATGAAATGCGGAGAAAACGACAAAATATTCTGATGTTGCTTATATTTAGCAGCTAATAGATAAAGATTCTTAAAAATGGTTAATTGTATTAGCAAGGTTTCAGATGTAAGAAATTGCCTTTTTTCACAACATTTTGAAATCTTTTTGTAAAATTTAAATACAAACGATATTCTTGAGATTAAATACATTTTGGAGCGAAATGTATGAACGAATAAAAAACCAGTTTTAAATTTCGAATGAATAAAAAAAAATCTAAAGGTGGAGAAGTTGTGAATAAATTATATCCTTGTATTATTAAGAATCTTAAAGAATAAAATTAAAAAATTTATATATATATATTTTTTTTTTGAAAAAGGAATCCAAATTTTATCCCATATAGAAAATGGAAAAGTTGCAAGATCTAACAGGTTTGCTTACAAAGTTAATTAAATATTTTGTTGATTTTCTTTCGTCTGGAATTTTCGATAACTAGTTAGATAAGTTAGTAAAAAAAACAAAACAAAACAAAAAAACAAGTAAATAGTTAGTACGTTAAAAAATGTTTTTTTCACTTAAGATCAAATAATTTAATTCAAAAGAATCAAATAACGAAGAGTTGAAAATAATATTAAAAACAAAAAAATGATAATAAATGAAAGATTAATTAATAAATAAATGAAAAAATAAAAAATATATATATAAATGAGTAAAAACAAATAAACAATAAAAAATTAAAAAGACAGCAAAACATTATGAAAAATCACTAATAAACACGCTGGATGGACCATTTTAAAAATTTATTATAAGTAAATTATAATGTAGCTGTCATGGGATTTGGGTAATTTACATATATTTGTAGAAATGTATAAATATGAATTTTCTTTGTTATATCTTATCTCAGTTTAGACTCAGCATTAAAAAAAAAAAAAAACTCAATTATTCTTTGCATAATAATATAGATAAGGAATTTTTTAAGGCAATTTCAGGTGAACAGTTTCTTAGTTAGTGATATTATTTATTTAACCGAAATTGCTATGACAACGAGATAAATTTCAAAAATTATCTAGTATTTTCTCCACCATATGTGTTTCGTAATCGAATTTAATTTTTGTCCCCATTGAAATGGAAATAAATTTTTCTGAAAAGATAGTGCAATAAAAAAAAAAGTTCATGCCTGAAATAAAAGATCATTTAGATAAGTTATATTAACGTTCTACTTTCAATAACTTGGTTGTTTTAGGACATATCTCTTAATTTCAATCCGTAGTCAGATGAGCGGGAAGACGCCTGAGTCGGTAGACATTTCTGACAACTTCCGTACACTACCAGCTGGAGGGTATTTATGATTCTATACGTTAGATTTTTCTATTAAACCCATATACTTGGTGGATATTCGATAAATTCAGGTTCGTTATTGTTTCTTAAGTTGTTTTATTTACATACACACGGTCAGACAAACAGACGCGCAGATAAAATGAAAAAAAAAAAAAAGGACTAGAAAATTCAATCTTAATGGGATTGTAGAGGTCGAATTCTTTGATAAGTAAGATATTTTTGCTGATTTCTAAAGTTAAACAGAGAAAGAGGTCAAACACACACTCAAAATTCTTTATCGGAACAAACGAATGAAAAAAAAAAAAAAGTCTGAATATTTTGTTCTTTAAGAGACATTCTAACTGAAAGTCAATTAAGCTTTCTTAGGACAGTTAAAGCTCATGTTATGCACTGCACATCATACTTGGCAACCCTGTCTTCGAACAATCATTGCTAAAAACGATCTTTTCTATCGGAACCAATAAACGGCTACCAAAAGCGTTTTTCTCGATGTTTTCGATGGCGCGAATAAAAAGGCGATAAAATAATTGCGTAAAACAAAGTGAAACAAAACACGTTAATGCGGCAAATAAGGGAAGAAAGTCATTCCCTTCCTCCCCTAAAAAAAGATAGATTCGTATCATGATAATGAAAAAATATATATCCATATATATAATATCTAATGTATCGGCATGATTTATAACACGCTGTCTCGATGTTTTATAACTCGGCTGTTGTACATATTATCTGCTGGGTTGCAACAAATGATTCTGAGCCGTCACCCAGGGCTATCGTTAATAACTGTGATAAGGAACTACTTTTTTGCGCCCCTCTGCCTTGCAGTGTGTGTCAGAGACATCAAAAGAAGCTGCTAAATAGGCCATTACTTTACTTTGCTTGGCGGCGTTTTGTCATTAGAAGGCGGGTTTTTCCGAGGCTTCGGTGCAGGGTTGCTTTAATTTTTAGAGGGGGAGAAATTTTTCTGTTTATGGCTATTTTCATTTATTTCTGAGGTTCGCCAAAGCGTGCCAAAAACGACGGCGTTAATGGGTGGCGGTTGTAATAATTATCGTGATTGCAAGGGCTCTTTATGAGATCTTCCAGTTAAGTAAGGCATTTATTTCGGATTGTCGATTAATTTCAAAATTGGATCTTTCAAATGGTCCAGAACAAATTAGAGAGAGCCTATCTATTTATTAGCTTTTCATTTTTTTTCTATTTTTATTTTGTTTTGATGTTTTTATTACAGAAGATCAATTTGCGAGTCTCTTAAATAGATTTTTTATTAGATTCATTTAATTGTACAAATGGGTTCCAAAAATTATGCAATAATTTGTAGAATTTTTTTCTTAATTTGATAACAAATTATTGCAATTATCGTAAAAAAGAAATTGCAGTGTAATAAATATTAAAAAAGAATTAATTCGTCTTATGGAAAAGAAGTTAAAATTTTTATATTGAGAGTTTGAATTAATCGCAGAAATTACAATGCAATATAAGTTCTGCATGTGTGCAGAATTTATAAAATTACTCTAGGAATGGAAATATTAATTTTTTTTTAACAAAGTAAGTTTTTTATTTAAAAAGAAATTATAGAATAGGATTTTACAGTTAGAAATTATTGAGTTTATGCAGAGCAATACTGCTATGTAATAAATATCAAATGATAATTTATAACTTTTATGAGTAAAACGCTATATATATTTTCAGTTCAAATATTAATCGTGAAAAATTACTAAATATATATTTACAAAGAATCTCTGCAAACGATTATTTAGAAAATAGACGGATTAATCAATTTTGTAATAAATATTCAATAAATAATAATCAGGTCTTGTAATTTAAAAATTATAAACTTTATACATAGAGCATTCAATTTTAGAAAACTAATGTTTAAATTATGTATTGGAGCTACGGATCTAAAAATTAGGTATTATATTATATTTTATTAAATATTACACTATAATCAAATGCATCACTGTAAATATGATGGCCACAGTAGTGTAATCAATATTAAATAAAAACTGGTCGCACTTACAATTGTTAGATATTAAAATTCAATATATGAAAGTTTGCTACTATGATTTAATTTTAGCACGTAATCTTGCTTTAGCAGAAAAAAAAAATTTCAAAAGGCAATTACATATTTTTGATTTAAGAAAGCTATTTTTTAATTTTATTTTCAGCGTTTCTTTTGTCAATTCATTACGAAATGCATTTCATAATTTAATTATATTTATTGTTACCTTAATAAAGATATGTGAATAAGTTTAATTTTAAAGCTATCTTGATAATTATTCAATTACAGAAATGGCAAAATACAATTCAAATGAATAAAAAAAATTTGCTAAAGATGGGATAAAACATTTTAAGAAATTATATATAATATAATTTTTTTGGATTAAAAAAAATTATGTTGAACAAAAAATATCTATAGTAATTTAGTCCTTGCTTTGGTTCCTACCGTCTTAAAATGGGTTTTAATTGAATCAGAATGAATAGAATTATTGGCAACATTTTCATATTTTTTTTCAGACAAACCTAGCATTTTTGTATCGCTATTTTTTAAAATTTTGCTAATTTTTCAATTAATAATAAATAATATAAATACCTTTGAAAGAAAAATTTGCATTATAATTATAAAATATATTCCATGTACTAGTGCGTCAGAGAAGGTATGGTTGAAGAATATAAATCGAAGAAAAAAGTTATGCTTTTATGTTATATAGTTATGCTTTTAAGCACCATTATTAAAACTGAAAATATGCTTTAGAAACTTATGACTTATTATTTCGACTAGCGATTTTCTCCTAAGCAAAACACAATTGCATGTCTGTTTCTTCTGGTAGTCTTACGCCAAAGCAAACTTCTGTGTTACGTTGAAACTAAGTTAAGAAAGTAAGTATGCACCATTTCCACTTCGACCAACGGAAGGTAATAAGCAGATTCATCATAAACATTTGATTCGTCGACTTATTCTTAACCAAGGTGGCTTTAGAAAAAAAAAAAAAAAAAAAAAAAAAAACTGCTCATTAAAAACCTTAAATTGATAATTAGATAATAAGCGGATTAATATCGATGTTAGGAGGTAAAATCATTTGGTTGTACAATATCTGCACTAATTCGTTTACAAGAGAAAAAAGTTTTCTAGGTACAAAAGCTGCAAGATTGCAAAGAAAATAATTACTCTCCTCAAATTTTCAAAGCATAAATTCAGGTGCGCTAAGTAGCCAAATGTAGCAAAAATTTGACTGGAATTTGTCGTACATCCTCCTACACATTAGCGAATACATATCACACACTTCTTCCCTGAAACTTTATCTTCCTTTCCCCCTTTTCTAGTACGAGCATTTTCTTTAGATTCAACACCTTGTGGGCATTTTTACCCCAATAACTTTTTTTTTTCTCTCACTCCAGCAAAGATGCTGCAAAATCTTCTCAAGATTCAAATCTTTATGGTTGCGCCTTTTTTTTCATTGTTACATTTTTCACGTTTTTCGCACTTTTAACTGGTAACATCTATCAAGGGGAAAAACTAGAAGGTGCTAGATAATTAAGTCACCTGTAGGCAAAGTAATACATGGGTATTATATATGCCCAGATACATTTATATACGCCTACGCTAAAATGACGAAAATGCGTTGCCCTCACAAAAAAAGTTGATAGTGACTTTAATGGAACACGCCATTATCTATCTCACAACGATTGGCATTGAAAGATCGAGGCGAAATTTGGTGTTTGTTCGTTTGTTATTTCTTTAACGGTGACTGTCAACTCCAAAATGATAAGTTTTAACAGCTTTAGGCTGATGTAAAAGAATTATTTTAAGGAGTAGTTCCCGCGCTGATGTTTCTTGAGTTTTTTCGGCACCGATAAAGTATGAAAAATGTATCAGCAGAGGCATCTTAATGATTGACGAGTCAGTTTTCTTAGGAAAGATACAAATGAAATGGAAGGGGGGAAAAAATATCGTTAAGTGCTTTTAGAAATGAAAGTGCTACTTAAGTTCAGAGTAGATCTGTTAATACGTTAATTTTTATGTAAAGAAAAGTGACTTCTTTGATATTTTTTAAGATAATGTCCTTAAGGATAAAGTTTATTCGAATTTCAAAATACATGGAATTTATTGAACAGTTGTCAACTTATTTTTCTTAGATGCTCGAAAAAGACTTAACACACTTTATCCTTTTTTCTTTCCACTGCAAAATTATTCAATGCCATTTTGTATGAAGAAAAAGGATTTTTGCAACCCCAAGTTAGAATCACAGATGATAAAAAACATATTTAAATATTCGAAAATATTTTTTTAGAAAAAAAAAATTGAAGATCGAAACAAACATTTCAAAACTGCAAGATCGAAATTTTAATCGCACTAATGTTTTAATTTTCAATAGATGTTAAAGATTGTTGTCCTTTTTTAAATGTTTATTTTTTTATTTCATTTTTTTGTGTGTGTGTTCCGCGTTTTTATGATTTCTTTTTCCCTCGATATCTTTGACAAGAAAAAAGAAAAAAAAAATTATTTAAAAAAAATAAAAAATGAGAAATTTTTTTAGAAAGAAATTATTTTATGTATTATTGATTTCTGTATTTTGGCCCTCTATATATTTATTCATATCTATCATAATTATTATAAAAATATGAATTAATTTTTTTTTATAAATTCAATATCAGATGGCCCATTTGAATGGAATAACAATTAAATTATTATTAAATGAATTCATATGAATGAATGAATCTTGAATGGAGAAGCGAGTGAAAATTCCAACTTTATAAATACAAGAAAATATTAAGCGAATTGCTAAATATATTTCTAAATACATCTATCATTAAATATCCCTATATGTTTTCAATTTAAATGAAATTCTCAATTACTTTGTTTCTTAATAAACATGGCAGAAAGTATAATTATATAATGTATCAAAGTTTATGTCTGTGACTCCACATATGTCTCATCTATTTCTTAACCAATGAAAACATTTTATGTGACGTCAATGTCTATTCGTATCCGCGTATGTGATCTAATATGCAAATGAATGCATATTATCTAATATGCAATAAAAACGTATGAATATAACTTTTTCTTATTTTAACTGTCACAAACTGTCACAAGCATTGAAAAATTCATTATTAACAACATACGAATAAATTACTGTTTCGAACAAAAATAATAAATATCTCTACAAAGATTTGTCACTAAACTACTAATAACAATTAATAATAATTAACTATTATACTCTTTCACAACTGAACAAATACGCGTTGCGAAACTCAAATTCATCTTGATTCCAATGGATAATAAAGAAAGCGAAAGAAGGAAGGGAATTTAAAAAAAAAAAAATTTAAAAGATCATCTGATCACAAATCTCTTTCACAAAAGACCGCATTTATGATTCAAAACCCAGCGCTAATGAACCAAGCCTTTGTCAATGGATAAATCCGACAATGGATTCTCCACTTTTTTTCATCTCCCTGTCGATATTTCATTTTTTAACTGCCTCGCTCAGACTGGCTTATTAAAGATGGAACTGCGTTGATTGAAATATGAGATCCTCATTTCTGCCCATTGTGTGGGGGTCTTGTAAGGGATATTCGGTTATCACAATGACATCCCTCTTCCATTTTTTTTCCTGGCTCGGAACACAATTGGTCAGTGTTAAGAAAATATAAAGAATAGAGGAAAGAAAAATGGGATTTTTTCTTCTTCTTTTTAATATCCCCTTTCTGGCAGAAATTTCTGAGTATAACAATTCCAACGATCTTTCTTCTGGTAAATGAGACATTTAACGGGGGAGTTCCTTTGCGGTTGTTTTATAAATGGAATCGAAACCGATTTTTTGAAAAAAGAAAGGGGGAAAAAAGTGAATTTAGTAATTGGTGTGTGACGAAGAGCATTTGCTTTATAGTAGGTGATCATTGGTGGGTCGTATAATTTAACTTGAGGAATCAGGCTGTTTTAGATTTCAAATTAAGTACTAGATGAGTCCACATAGAAAAATATTTTACAATTCATTGATTTTATTAGAATCGATGAACAGGCTCAATATAAGGAATTTAAGTGGTGCACAGTGGCGTAGCAACTAGAGGGAAGGAACATGGCGGATATAGAATTCATGGTCACCATGGTGACAAGATATAAGTGTATTTATATCAAGTTTTGAAATAAAAAAGTGGCAAGGTTAGTATGCATTGGTTTTCTCTAGGCCACTGAAAACGACTGAGGGTAAAAAATTTATATGCCTTCGCTACGCCACTGGCTATATAACTCATGCCCAAATAGAAAAATTGATGAACGTATACTATACAAAAAATTTGATTAAGCGGTATATAGTGGCGTAGAAACCAGAAGATGGACATGGCGAGTATAGAATTTACGATCGAGATCGTTACAAAGAATAAGTACATTTATGTCAAGCTTTAAAATAAAATGTGACAAGGGTCCCCCCCAAAAAATGCCATTACCTAAGCAGCATTTGTATTCTCTAGGCTACTGGAAATAATTGGGGGTAAAAAATTTACGCTATTGGCTGTATAACACATGCCCAGATAGAAAAATACTTTACAATTCATGAATTTTATAAGAATTGATGAAAGTGCACGGAGTAAGGAATTAGAATAAGTGGTATACAGTGACGTAGCAACCAGAGGGAGGGACATGGTGGATATAGAATTCAGGTCACCATGGTAACAAAGTGTATTTATGTCACGTTTTGAAATGAATGCGCAATGTAACCCAAGCAATATTGGCCTTCTCTAGGGCACTGGAAACGATTGAAGGTAAAAAATTTATATGCCACTTGGCCCCGCTACGCCACTGGTTATATAACCCATGCCCAGATAGAAAACTAATATTTTACAATCCATGAATTTTATTAGAAATGATGAATGTGCACAATATAAGGAATTGAAGCAATATACAGTGGCTTAGCAACCAGAATGCGAGGGGGACAGGGCCGATATAGAATGCATGGTCACCATGGTGACAGGGAGGCGGGAAAAAAATTACATAACCGAAGCAGCAATGGCCTTCTCTAGGTCTCTAGAAACCATTGAGGATAAAAAATTGATATGCCACTTGCCCTAGCTACGCCACTAGCTGTATAATTATTGTTATTTTCATGACTTGTCATTGGATTGTTATTGTCTGCAGTCGACTGGAAATTAATTCTTATTAATCGATATTATACTCATTTCAGGAAAATATGATAAAGAATAAGACCATTAGAAGTATTATGCTTTAGTAATTGCTTTATTTCCTTCCTGTAATAAGGCTTTTAGTTTTGATTACTGTGTGTGTCTATTGAATTAAAGTTGGTTTTGATTTCATTTTAATAGAGTGCGTTAATCGGAATTTTATCAAGTTCATATGAATTATTTACAATTTTTTTAATGCATCACCTGTTTTAAACAAGAATAACTATACTGAAATAAGTCTAATGAAAACTTGTATTTAAAAATATACAAAGACAAAATTATAGCTTATGGAAATATCTCTTGTCAAAATATATTCAATCTTATGCAGATATCAAAACAGGAAAACAGAACAGATAAAATACAGCTGCTACTTGATACTGTTAGATAAATAACTTCAAGAAAAGGAATAAAATTCTTTAATCGTCATTCAATCAGATTTTTTCCAACAATGTGGATTTTTATTTAGATATAAACTACAAAGCAATCAACTTCATATCCGATTAAAATCTTAACTTTTGATTCAAAATCTATTTTTATCTCATAGCCCAACAAACCAGGTAATATTTAAAAGAATTAGGAAAATCAATCCTAATTGGAATCACTGATCCGATATTTAAGGACTTTTTATTTCACATGAAAGCGAAGAAATCATAGGTCTGACAATAGCGGTTGCATGCCTCGTCTCCACCCATTTTAGATATAAAAAAATTCATTTTACATTCTCTATAGGGAAGAAACACGTCGCAATCTTAAGTTCTTACAACTGTACCGATTTCATCAAATTTTAATTCATATGAAAGCTTACGATCCTCACATTCATCATTTATGGTCGTCTGCCCTTCCTTATCCCAATTTTGAGACATATCGCTAAATAAAATCTTGAGAAAGCCCGCATCCCCCGAAACTAAAACTATTTCACCTATTTTATTTACCGATTAATTTCGCGATTTTGAAATTTCAGCTGACCCGTTTGAATATGTTTATTATGCAACTTCTATTATATATGGCCGGAGAAAAGATACTTTTGAAGATTTTAAAACCTCATTTTATTCCCGGGCTGCACAATTTATGTACAGCAATAAGCGGCAAGAAACACGCCAGTCCACATTGCGACACAAGAGCAAAAGATACCGATTTTTTTTTCCTCAGTGATTTTATACTATGAGATTCTGATAGGGATTTCTTTGACAGGTGTCGATTTAGAAAAGGGAATCTAGGTATCTTTAAAAGAATGTAGTAAACATTAAGAATTTTTATCCCTCATTTGGAGCGTGAGAACTTGCAAAAGTAAGCATTTTATAGAGCGCGTGTAGCATTAATTAAATAAAAAAAGGGAATTGGATCAGAAAATAAGAGAACATTTTAGAATGAAGTTAATATGGACTGAAGTAAGATGAAAATCAGGAAATTAATTAAGATTTAATTTAGATTAAGAGATATCATTATATATGCACATATATATTGCTGTGATAAGATGTTGCAATGCAGTTCATTAAAATTGGTTGGCATGATAAAATCAATGTTATTATATTATGGTGAAGGAATAGTTGGTCACCGAAGGTGGCTTGCTGATATTTAATCATTTTTTTTTTCAGTTATATCGGAAAAATTTTCAAATCTCCATTTGTCAAAATACAAATACTTGAGATAGAGTGTGGGGACTTTTTCTCTAATGCATTAAGATTGGACTCACTTTGTGGAGAATTAATAAAAGAGAAAAACTAGATGAAGGATAACGACTTTTTTTTTCTGGATTCATCAGCCTATTAATGGATATATGCGAATCACCCCTCATCGCTGCATCCAAAAGAACAAGAGGAGCTGCAAAGAAACGGTTATTATGAGTTTCAGATCACTCAAATTAATCAAAAATCACAGGAAGAAAAGAGTGGAACCGGGTATAAAAATGCTGCTTTCGACTTTTCCCACCTTCTCCTCCTCCTTACCCACTCTGCCAGAGGGGGAGCTGGCGGACCCTGTTAGAAACAATAGAACTTTTTCGGGAAAAGTCTCCGGAAAGATAATAACTTTACTTCTCAGACGATTAAGTGCTTTCTTGGCGAGTCATTAATTTTCATTTTTATGCACACATTGAAAATCCGATTTTTTTTCCTCTTCCTTCTGTGTTTACTTATTTTTGACTTTTTTTTTCTCTATCCCCCCCCCCCTTTCACAAGTTATTTATGCTTGAAGAGAAGAACTTATTTTTATGTCGTTAACGTATTCCTTTAAATATTGAATTCTGATAAGTCGATGCTCCTAGGCGTGTTGGGGAAATTAGGAAGTTGTCACGATGCCGGAGAATTAATTATCAGCATTCTATAAAGACTCATAACGAATGGGAAATGGATTTAATTCTCTGAAAGCCTACTTACCTCCCTCCCGGCCTATTGTGGGCATTAGATAATGTTGTACTCTGACTACTGATTTACGAGGTTTTTGACTGAGATTTATGATTCTGTATCTGAGGTTCTACCTAATACAAATGTTACGTCCATTATTTCTGATAATTTTAATCAAATCATTTCTGATTCCCCTTTTTTCCCCCTACGTGTTCGCGTGAGCGTGTATTAAAAAATTTGTAACTGGAATTACATATCTCTGTCGGGCAAACTATCGTAAGATATTATATTGAAGTATAATTAGAATGTCACGAATTATTTAAACCGGAATATAATTTATATTTATGAATGCTACCATAAATTGTATTGCAATGTAGATTTATAGTTCTTCATAAAAAATCCCATTTAACATAAATGCTAGAGCTATTATTTCTGAAAAATTTACAGAATACCTTCTTAATAAATGTTAGAACAATTATTTCTAAAAATTTTAACAGAATACCTGTTGTAATTTATGGTTTTTCTAACATTATAATGTTTTTGTATCTGTATATTTATAAATTTCCTCAAGCAACATACTAGAATAAAAATCGTGTAAAAAGTTTTTATAAAATATCTACTGTTTATTTATGCTTTTTCTAGCATGATATATTTATTAAAAATCGTTCAAAAATACCACAGGGCAAAGTGTTCACCATAGAGCTATTAAGCTTTTTAGATAGTTACTTCATAGTCAATTAATGTTCATTAAAATTTTTTTAAACGTAAATTAGATTATTATTTAAAAATTAATCGACAAATTAACATTTTATTCAACTGCCAGCAACCAATCGGCAAAGCGTCGAACTTAATTTTTATTAATTAATAATAACTTTACTTTTTATTAATCAACATTGCAACTAATCGGTAAATCGCTATATACAGAGCTATTAAGTTTCATAGATAGTTACTTCTTAGGCACTGAATGCCTTTTTTAGAAAAGATTTTTCAAAATTTAAATTAAATTATTAATTAAAAAATAAGCTACATAATAACGCTTTGCTCAATCTTTGGAAAATAGTCAACAAATCGTTGAAAAGATAGCTAGCAGTTTTGATGGATATTTACTTTTCGGGCAGTAATTGCTTCCTAAAAAAGAGTTTTTCAAAATTTATTAATTGATATTGTACATTTTGGCTCAATTGTTAGCAATAATTCTGCAAATCTTTGAGAAAATATGTACGAAGTTCGACTGATAGTTACTTCTTGGGCGATAAACGTGTCCTAATAAAGAGTTTTTCAAATTTTTTATTAGATTATTAATGGACATTGTAACGCTTTCGTCAACTGTTTGCAATCAATCAGCGAATCGTTGGAGACAGAGTTACTGTGTTTGACAGCTAGTTATTTCTTGAGTATTAAATTCAATATAATCAATTCAAAATTTTAAATTTATCATTTATCAAAAATTAATTAACCTTATAACGTTTTATTCAATTCCTTCAAAGCAAATTATATATCAAAAACTCTTTTACATCATTTTAAGATGAAAAATTTAGCTTTTCTGCGATATAAAATTTATTTCCATTCTATATTTTTTGCTTAGTTACAATAACTTCCCAAATTAATTTTTAATATATTTTATTATTATACTTTTAATTGTTTTAATAATTGCGTGCATGCACATGGGTATTGAAATATTATTAAATGCCCGTTTTCGTATTTACGCTGTTGTTGATTAACTAAGAGTAAATTAAAAAATAATATAAAGACAGAAGAATAAATCCTATAAAATTCATTATCATTCTATCTTATTTTGGATGAGAGGTTCAAATCCCTTTTTATTTCATGGAGAAGTGGAGATCACATTCACTAAAGCTTTTAAAGAATTATCTGTGCTTAAAATTAAATATCTGTATTTAATAACCACTTGTCCTTAAGGAAGTTGAACGAATTCTTCTCGAATTATTTAAATCTGAAAACAATATATGAATGCTGAAATAGAATCTTCATAACCTGCCATCTGAAGTCCTGACTGGTATAAAGGTCTGGATTATTATTTCTGATGTAATTATCTCTGAGGATTTTTATCAAATCTTGCCCATCTTCATTTTATTGATCCCCGTGTTTTCAAGACTCTTTTTAAAAATATTTAAGTGAAATTATATGAATCTGTTGAGCATGCACTCATGATATTTAAAAGGAAGTCGAATAATCTGTTCTCTAACTATTTGAATATGAATATAATTTATATTTATGAAAGTTATATAGTAATAATTTTAGAAAAATAGATTTATAACTTCATTTCTGAATATTAAAAATTACAACTTTAATTATTTATTGTTAAAATCAAAACCCGTTTACTACTTTTAAACGTTCTTATTTAGCTTTTCCATGTTTTCATTAATGTAAATAAGAATTTTTATCATCAATTTTTTCACTTCCTTTTTAAATATGTTAAAATTCTGAAATTCTGTACGAAAATAAAGAAGATTTTAAACTTAGATAAATATGGTTTCAGTAAAACGAAAAAAATTAGATTTGAGAAATAATTAGGGAAAGAATGTAGAAAATGTTTTGCTGTGAGATTATTGATTGATTCTGATATCAATAAATATTTTGATATTTCCGGAATTTAATTATCCATTAATCTCTCGGTTTTAATTTAGTTTGATTTCACAAGAGACAGCATCTAGTAATGAGTTTAAGAAAAATGATTACAAGATTTCAAGATAATTATGATAGTGAATAATGAACTAAAAAAATAAAAAAGAATTAAAAAAAATGCCTTTTTTAAAAAGATTATCCATTTTTTATCATTGCATTCATTAAAAAAATATTGTAATCATAAAAAATAAAAATGAAATAAAACTGAGATTAAGATTAATCGTTTTTTTAGATCTATCTCAATAGGGGAAAAACACTTTTGAAATTCTGCATGCCTGTTTGTGAATATGAATATGACAGCTGAAAATGCAATGCCTCCTTTATTCTGGTTTTTCCCATTCATCAGACATTTATTTAAAAAGTTATTATTGAAATTATATGCCAAACATTTATTTTAATGCAAATTATATGTCAAAGACATATATTTATATTTCTTGGAATGTGAAGGAATTTTCATCATTTAAATAATTGTGCGATGATAAATTTGATTTTTTTAAAATTTTCCTTAAGATTTTTTTTTAATTCTAAGTTAACATAATATAAATAAACAAAAATGACAATTTTTCTGAAATTACAATTTTCCCCATCTGTTATTCTGACCATCATTTATCCATTATTTTCTCCGAAAACTTTTAATTGAAATTTTATGACTTTTCTATGCAAAATAATTATTATAATGGAAATGGCATAATTTTATTTATATTTGAAACTTTATTCTGTTTAAATATATTAATTAAATACATGGCTATCATATGCAGAATTTTCTTAGGAATCATTGGGAATTTTGGGGGGAGTTCGACTTGATTTATCAGAAAATATAAATACCGTCATTATTATTATTATTTAATTCGCGTACCGCAATTTTAAATTCTACTCAGGATTCTATATTTTCTGTGGCTAAAATTTAAAATAGTAATAAATGACTAGTTGATAGAGAACAAAAAATTGCAGCAGGATGTTTTAAAAAAACTTTATTTTAAAACAAATAAAATTACATTTGTCACTCATAATCTTATTTTCTTTTTTAAAAATATTTTATAATTCCAAAATTTTCATTGCTTGAAACAATAAATTACATAGTATATCATTTGCCTACTACAAAAGAGAATTATTAATATTCAGCCTATTCAAAAAGCTCTTTATTTTCTGATTTTTGAATAAAGAAAATAGAATTTCGAATGAAAAAAAAGAGTGACATTCTAAATGGCATTCTAGAAATGTAAATAAGAAATAAAACTTCGGTAAATATGGTTTTTTTAAAAATAAACAATTTAACAATTAGGGAAATAATATAAAAAAAATGTTTTGCCTTGAGAATATTGAAATTCAGTTCAAATAGCGCAATAATATTAAAATAATCCAAAATGACAAAAATTCAACCAGAAATTAAAAAAAGGCATTATTAAAATACTTTCTTTTTTCCGGTAAATTATTCAAATGAAAATCTGATTTAGATTTTATTTCCCTTTAATATACACACTGGTGTGCAAAACTTAAGCAACAGGTATGTTTTTTGCCATAACTTCACGAGAAATCATCTGAGAGACATGAAATTCAGAAATGAGATACAGCATTTTGTTCTGAAAGAATGACGAAAGCATAGTTGCGCAGAAATGAATACAATGCATACAGTATGGAATCAAACA
>JAPMOR010099591.1:631008-647432 GCA_026543865.1 Argiope aurantia
TGTTTGATTCCATACTGTATGCATTGTATTCATTTCTGCGCAACTATACTTTCGTCATTCTTTCAGAACAAAATTCTGTATCTCATTTCTGAATTTCATGTCTCTCAGATGATTTCTTGTGAAGTTATGGCAAAAAACATACCTGTTGCTTAAGTTTTGCACACCAGTGTAGTTAATTATATCAGAAAACCAAATGTGCTTAGCTTAGGAATTATAGACTCAAGAGCCAAAGCGCTTAATAAAAGTTACAATAGAAAATACAAAGGTAAAGACCATTCATTCTTCTGACTTTTTTCTTCTGCTTTCCTTCCTTTACTTTCTTTCTTTTATGTTAATTTACATAAGTACGACATTTACTTTCAAATCATCATCTGGCAGCAATTAAACACATTCATTTACATTTTAAGTGCTTTATAAAACTTGTATTACAACAAAATATGCAAAGGAAAAGACCATACATTCTTCTGATCTTTTTCTATAATTTTTCTTACCTTATTTTTCTTTCCTTTGCCTTGGTTTACTAGTACGATCTTTATTCTCATCTTATCACCTGGCAATAATTAAAAACATTCTTTTACATATTACTGCATGCAACACAATATTTTATACTCTTTAAATATACTTGTCGATTATATCAGAAGAACTAGTGAACCAAAATGTTTTGTAAAATTACAATAAAATATACAAAGGATAAGACCGTTCATTCTTCAGACTTTTTTTACTTTTATTTTTCTTTCCTTTATCTCTGTTTGCTAGTAGGCCTTTGCATTCATGTTATCACCTGATAGCACTTAAAAGCATTCTTTTACATATTACCATATGCAATACAATATTTTAAACTCTTTTAATATATTTGCCGATATATCAGAAAATCTAATGGGCCAAAGTATTTTATAAAACTTACATTATAACAAAATATAAAGAATATTTTTTCTTTTATATTTATTCCCTTATTTTCTTTCCTTTGTCTCTGCTTGTATGGCCCTTACTTTCATGTTATCACCTGACAGCAATTAAACACATATCTTTTATGTATTACAGAATGCAACACATTACTTTATACTCTTTTAATATACATGTTGATTATATCAGAAAAGCAAATGTGCTGAATAATCGATTCGAATCTAAAATGCTTTATAAAACTTACATTACAACAAACTATACAAAGGAAAAAGACTTCGATTCAAAAGCATCGATAAATTGATCGGTAAAGTGGATTGCAGTTGGCAGCATGATTTTACTTTTAAATTAATACGCTGGAAGTTGTTCGGGACTGATGCTACATCATTTATAAACGTCAAAAAAGGTAATAATATATTTCGATCATCTTGCATTAAAGCCATCTCATGTATAAAAATCTAATCTACTTGACTCAAAAATAGCTGAAATTCCTTAAAAGTGCAGAAACAATATTCAAGGGGGAACGGATGTTGCTCTGGAAAATTCTGGAAAAATATTAAACTTTAACGACTCTCGTTAAAGATCTGAAAGTGACAGCCAAGAACCATTTGACAAAGAACCACATATGAAAAATTTTATAAATTAGAATAAAGGCGATTCCTTAATGTGTTAAAAATGAAGAAATCACCAATAATAGGATAAAAAAGCTGGATTTGATATTCTGAAAGGCATGTTTGGATGGAATTTTTCTTCGAATTCATGGTTATTTTAGAAGTTATAATTTCATTCATGTTAATTTTTTTAAGTAGTAACATCTACAATAGAAAAAAAAAATTTATAACTTTTTTTTCTTCTGTTTGATTATTGATTAATTTGCAATTAAGCAATTTTCTAGTTTAATAGTTAAGAAACTTTAATGAATTAGTTTTAAAGCAATAAATTGCACAGATATTTTATCTTACATAAATTTAAGTATATTTTTCTTATGACAAACTAATTTTTAATTAAATTGTTTTTCTAATTTAATAATTAAGAAATGTTAAAGAATTACTTGTGATGCAATTAATTAAAAAAATAGTTTGTCTTATACCGATTTGAGGAAATTTTCGATTTTTTTTCTTTGGGTTCTAATATTTTTTTATATATATTATATTGGGTTCTAATATGGTAATATAATATTGAATTCATATTATTGAATTCAATCATGAGTTATCGCAGTCAAATGGCTATTAGCATATGTCTTCAAATACTTATTACATGTTTTCCTTACTATTATTGTAACGATGTACTTACTGCAATATTTTCCTCTTTCAGGAAGCTTTAAGTATTTCAAAATCAACAGTGCATGTGGCGTGCACATGAGTTGCTATTAGAGTTGTTCAAATGATTTATTATAAAATAAGTGTTCGTATTAATTTAATAGTTAATGTCATAATTTTAAAAATTTGATATTATTTTATGAGAATACTGATCTATAAAAGATCATGAAAGGTCTTTTTTATTTGCTTGTGGATAATTAAGAATTTGAAAATAGTTTAAATTCAGTAATCGTGTAAAATATTGTTTCTGGAATAGTTTTGTTGTGTAATAATTTTGAAAGCATTTGACGACGGAATACATTTTTTTCTATCACGTTTTATTTTCACGATTACTAACAACTAGATATTGCCACGACTATTTCATTGTAATTTTTTAATGAATTCACTTTCTGAAATACTCTGTACTGAAAGTAGTGTTAAACCAAGTGAAACCACTCTTATCACACCAATACTGATGGTGAATTTTTTGCTAGGCAACTGCCTAACTTGTTTTGTTGAGGCATTGCGAAAGACGAAGGCAAATGAATACCTAAGATATTATTAATTTACTTGTCAAATAAATGAATAAAAATTATGTTTTAAGAATTGAAAAATATTAATTTGTGCGCTTTGCTAAGTTTAAATGACTAAATTTTTATCGATTGCATTCTGTTAGTTATAATAATATTTATAAAAACCGAAAGTCTGCTTAAATAATAATTTATATAAATAAATATGGATACCCTACTATCATGATCATCTCTATCTTTACTACTAATAAAGGAGAATGGGTGAGTATCTATGTGTGTGCTGGCGCACTACAGTCCAAATCATTTGACCTACAACTACCAAATATGGTGCACATATACCTTGGAGGATAAAAAAGTGCCTCTCGAAGTTTTTTAAACTTTTAATTTAATTTAATTAATTTTAAATGAAGCTGCATTTTAGAGTTTTTCTTTGATAACCTCTGAAAATATTATTACAGAAATTTTTTATTATATCGTTTGAAAATTAAAAAAAATTGTTTTTCTTTTTAATGTCACAAATTTAATAATCGTGAAATTTTCCCTTTATCTTAGAGACGTGCAATTTTTTTTTTTTTTTTTTTTTTGCTTATTTTTAAACTGCAAATTTTTTTTCAGTGTTTCATCAAATTTTAATCAAGTGATTATCTTCCATTATTGCAAGCTAAAAAAGAAGGATTCTGCTTAATTCCTGTGCATTTTACAAGACTAATAAAATAGCAAAGTTATAATACTGTGAAAGTTTGAAGATAGCTGAGCCGGATAGTTATTCTTTTAAAAACTCTATGATGTCGGGAAACTGATGTAGATTCTTATTCATAATGAACAGAACATATATAAGAGCATTGATATAACACGATTCTAATGTTTATGGCAATTTTATACTTAAAAACAGTTTGTTCATAAAATCATGGCCATGAAGTTATGTCTAAGAGATTTGATTGAAATTATATAAGCCTATTGATCCCCAAAGGCGGCTAGTAATAAATAAATAAAAACATAGCTTTTCAAAGTTATGAATACAAAAGCAATTTAAATTTTTAACACGTTGTTAGAAATGTGTTGATGTAGGAAAATGTATTGACCATATATTGAAAGTGTGTTCCTTAAACGTGCGCTGCCAGAGACCGCAAACTACATAAATTTATTCATGATGCTGGCTGAATTGCATCTTAATTTCTAAAAATCATAAAAAAATTATTTTCAATCCATTATTTATTATTTATATTTTATTTTCTTATAACAACTTCGGTCATAGTTTGAGCATTATTTTTGCCCGAGCCATCTAGTTCTAACTGTTCTGTAATATCAATTCCACTAAACTTTCAGGTACATCTACAGAAAAGCAAACTTGTCCAACGTACCACAGATAAAAATGCAGACACATAAAAGTTTATTTTTAACGTAAATATGCACGCATTTTTTCTCATATGCATTCGGTTAACATTCTTATTTTATAAGAAGTTGAACCCCGAAAGAAGAACCTTAAAAAAAGTGCCCCAGGAATGAAAAATACCGAAACATCGGGCATAAAAATCCATAACACCCGCCGCAAACCTGAATCACTGCTGGTAATATACCTCCGTCGCATAACATCGAAATACATCACAGGGCAGTTATACAGAAGCATAACTGTCCCAAATAACATTTTTGAGTTACTGTTATTATTTGCAGCTGTATTTCTTTTGTAGTGAGGTATCTTGCTTTGCTGAAAATGGATTTTAACCTAGCAGTGCTGAGACACTCGCAGATAAAAAAGCTCACTAAAAATAGGCACAGTTGCAGAATGTGTGCATGAGTAAGGGCTTAGGGTCATATCATATGAGATCGGAATAAACGCGATTTCGGGGAACAGTAACACGTTGGATTTTTTTTTTTCTCTTTATTTGAAGTGGGCAAATGTATTTTTCTTTTGGGGTAGCAAATGGGATAGTATGGGTTATGGGCACTTTGGGTTGTGTAACTGTTAAAGTGCTTGGTTTTATTTCCTTGCACATATTGCCCTTAGAGGAAAAAGCATAAATGTCTTTTTTCTCTTTTTTCTTTTTTTTACTTCGGACATTGGAATTTGACTAACGATTGAAAAATTCGGTGAGCAGATTGTTGACTATTGCAAGACTCCATAAACTACTATTTAGAGTAGATTATTCCAATCGCGATAAAAAAAATAATTATCCGTATTAAAGTGAGGAATGCTTCACTTTAGTCAATATGCTGATTTTTATCAGTTTTGATGGCTTTATTTTATTTCTATTGACTTTAATGTTGTCAGTAATTGGTGACAGTAAGGGTCAATAATTTGGTAGTGTTTTTTTTTTTTTTTTTACTTTGAACTGTAGAATTTGACTAACGACTGAAAAATTCGGTGAGCAAATTGTTGATTTAACTGACCCAGGAGTTTTCAAATGCAAGGCTCCATAAACTACTATTTAGAGTAGATTATTCAAATCGCTATTAAAAATAATTATCTAGTTAAAAAAATTATTATTCGTACTAAAGTGAGGAATACTTTACTTCAGTCAATATGCTGTATTTTTGTCAGTTTTGATTGTTTTATTATATGCCTATATTTCCTCTTTAATGTTATCATTTATTGGTGATACATTAATGCTTTTTTTTTTTACTTTGGAATGTAGTATTTGACTAACGATTGAAAAATCCGGTGAACATATTTTTGATTTAACTCACCCAAGAGTTTCATAATCCAAGACTCCATAAACTATCACTTATTGAAACCGTGATTAAAAAATAATTATCTAGTTAAAAAATAATTATCCATAGGAAGGTGAGGAATACTTACCTTCAGTCAATTTGCTGAATTTTTGTCAGTTTTGATTGTTTTATTTTATATCTCTCTTTTCACTTTAATGTTGTCATTTACTGGGGACACATAAATGTTGTTTTCTTTTTCATTTTGGACTGTGACTAATGGTTGAAAAATTCGGTGAGCAGATTGTTGATTTAACTCACCCAGGAATTTAATAATGCAAGACTGCATAAACCACATTTCAGACTAATTAAGGTTAATTAAATAAATTAAATTGAAGCAACGATTCTCTTCAACACTCCAACCTTCCAATATGTTGTTTGATTTATAAGCATAGATATTACATAACAAATTAAATGCCTTTAAATGGTTGTTTATAAACACGGTTTTCTAATAACTTGAGCTCTACCAATTTATATCGGTATGATTTAAAGTTTCGAAAGAAGGCATCTCGAATGCTAAAGTGAATATATATAAAAAGAGCGGGAATAAAATAATCAAGCATTATTTATTATTATAGAAATTAATTGCTTCAATTAGAATGCTCGTTGGATAAAACGAATGGTAATCGTATAGCAAAAAAAGTCAAATTAATTACCATCAAGGTAATTGATCAAATTATTATTAATTGGAGCTATCCATATGGATTTTGCCCTAATCGGAAAATAGTCATGCTATAAATAAAACATTACGATCGATTGTTTTCGAAATAGAGAGTAACGATAAATTTTTATCGTTTGTAATTAAAGCATTATTATTGATTTAAAAAGATGTTTATTTTACAATGTTTGAAAAGTTGGCAGCTAGTGAAAGATTTAGGCAAATGCATTTATTTATTACTAGCCGCCTTTGGCGACCAGCCGGTTCGCCAGTATTACCGCTCGCTACAATTTTCAATTAAATATTTTAAGTAACTGGTTTCTTAATAGATTCTCGAACAAAACATTTTTAATCTTCAAATTTTGATAGTCATAAAAAATTTATACTGTTGTTTAGATCGTTTCGTTCAATTTATTATATATATTTTGCTAATTTGTTGTCAATTCCGGTAAAACTTCAACTTTAATTTAAAATGCAAATGAAAAAATTGCAATTAATATTAAGATATTTTTTAATAAAACCAAGCGTTTTTATTTTATTTATCATCTTTATTGTTATTTATTAATTATTATTATTATTGAATGTGAGTATTGCGAACAGAATCGCTCGGTATTTAACTCTACCGTTAACTACAAAATATTTTTCATAATTTATGCAATATCTCAAACAATAATTCAACAAACATTTCTGAGATTCAGCATTACATTCAGTTTTTAGTTTTGCTTTCAAAAGGATTGAAATGAAATCAATAATAATATTTTGTTCCGGCCTATAAATATATTTCAAAAATTATGAAGTCTAAATTTAATGCAGTAAGGTATCATATTCTGAGAAATATTCTGGACACACCAAATTTTAAATAAATGAATGAATGTTTCTATTTTCCACGATCAACTAAGACTTATTTATAAAATTTTGAATGTTAAAAATTTAGAAAAACTCAACATTTTCATAATCTTATGCCAATTAATCTTGAGAAACACGCGCGCTGATTGGCGTATTTTCTTTGAAGCGATCGATGGAAAATCTGAAATTATCCTTTTTTTTATTGAATAGTTATATTCAAATTTCATAAATCAGTCAGTTTAAGTGATTGGAAATTAACTCTTAAAAGTCAGTGATTTAGTTGATTGTAAATTAACTCTATGACCACCATAAAATCTGTGCTTTCTCTTGTGGTGTATGCATTCTCCTTAATATCCGATCGAATAAAACATCACATACAAAAGTACTACATAGAACAAACACATCAAAAGTAAACATAACATTTCAATAGTTGCCAAAAACAAAAGAGAGAAAAATGCAATTAATAAGCAGACGATATTTAGACTGGAAAATGAAATTATCTGAAATTAAAAACACGGGCAGACGATATTTACAAAAGTAAAAATATTCAAAATTTTTCTTGAATTTATTTTTTAGAAAAAATAATATTTCATATTTGTTTCATTTCCTACAGACACGAGCCGAAAATTATATTTTTGCAGATTTCATTTCCAAAAAGATTTAAAAAAAGCTAATTTTTTCCAATGAATGTGAAACGTGCTTAATCTTAATTTTTATTTTTTACGAAAAAAATTATTGAAAAACATATTTAAAATATTTATTTAAAAATTCATTAAAAATAGAAATTTAATTTTAAGATTTAAAAATTAGTATCATTTAAAAGATAAATTTTTGATCTTTAACTTCATGTAAAAATCTTTTTTGTGCGGTAATATTTTCGGAAGTTATAGCAGAAACACGTCAAAATTTTGCTTAATTTTTAAATAAATAAAATTCTAGTTAAAAATTCGAAAAAATAACCCCCAGGTGCACATTTCCGGCCTCCAAGGTATACACGTGCCAAATTTGGTAGCTGTAGGTTGAATGGTCTGGCCTGTAGAGCGCCAACATACACACACACACACATTGAGCTTTATTATAAGTATAGATGATTGAGATAGATCAAAGATATGCATTTATTTGTTATGATTCTTTTCAGATAATGGCTTGAGATAAATTAGTAAATTTATTTGAAAAGAATTAACGATTTTTCTTTTAAAAAATGATAGTCTGTATAATTTAGAAGGAATTAAGAGTTTTTAATTGTAACAATAGTTATAAAATTAGAAAAATATAAAGGAGTTAGATAAAGATCTTTACTAATTAATATTTATGTTTAAAAGCTTTTTCAAATAAAAATTCTTATCTAAAATAAAATGAAACCCTCTTTAAAAGATTCAAAAGCTTTATGGAAAGATTAGTAACTATTTAAAGGAAATTAGAGATTTTAAACACACTATATATACAGATTTATGTTAGAGGCTTCTTTAAGTATTATTGATATACTGTAGTTTAAATTCATTCATTAAAATTCGATTACAAACATAATAGAAACGGAGCAAGAAGGCAGGGTAGAATGTTTTGCGAATTTTTCAAATCCTAATGAAGTGGAAATGTTTTTATGAAGCCTTGCTTTGTTTGAATGAATTAAAAAGTGCTAAATCTCTCACTGCTTGTAAGCTGTATTAATTTTAAAAAGTGTTAAATCTCTCAGAACTTGTAAGCTGTACTAGTGTTAAATCTCTCACTGCTTATAAGCTGTACTAGTGTAAAGAAGTGTTATATTTCCCAGTACTTGTAAGCAGTACTAGTGCTAAAAAATGTCATAGTTCTGACTGTAAGTTGTACTAAATGTTAATGCTCTTAATGTTTTTATGAAACCTTTTTTTTTTCTTTGAACCGATTAAAAAGTTTTAAATCTCTCACTACTTGGAAGCTGTGTTAAATGTTAAAAAGTTACTGATATTATTTTGTTGGAATCGAAAAGTGCGAAAAGATTTAATAAAGATTTTTTTATAATGTTTAATTAGTATAATTATTCAGAACCTTATTCATTCAATTTCAATTTCATATTATATATATAGCCCTAGTAATGTAGAATGAAAAGTTCTTCTCTATTGAAATATGTGGTTTTTATGAATATAATTAGACACTTAATTGAACAGAAATCAGTCGGACTAAGAAAAACAGATACTCTCAAGATGCTCCGAGATATGAGACAATATACAGTGTATATTTATGGGAGGCGTATCTCTGTCAATAATAAAGATGAATGTGTGTCTGTGGGTGTTAGGTGTTGGTATTGGTCTGTGTATACAGAACATTCCTGTTTCACCTGAAACAGCAAAATTTGACACAAATAGTCAAGGCACAAACTTTGGATATCAAATTTCCAAGAAAAATTAAAGTAAAATTTCCAAAAAATTATAAACATTTTTTTTTTGAAATTTTAATTAGGATTTTACTTAGTTAAAAGTTAGTTTTAATTTTTCCGCGGTTTTTTTTTTTTTTTTGCATATCTTGTGTATATATTGAAGCACAAAACTAATTTTATCATCATCATCAAATTTAAAAAAATCAAAGAAACCAAATTTTTGCTGCACACTTTTTTCTCAATTTTTTAAATATCTTTTTAAAAAATATTTGAAATGTATTTTACAAAAATACTTTTCATTATTAATGGTAAATTCAAAATTCATTGTTAGCACTAATTTTTCATATTTTTTTTTTTAAATATTGTTGAACAAGAAATGAAAATTCGGTTTATTTTTCCTAGTTCAGTACATCTCAGTAGTAATATTTTTAATAAAATTTTTGCAATTTTGTTGCGAAACTAAACTAACAACTAAGGTTTAAATTCGGAATAAAACAAAATGAAAATATTTTTATACGGCTTTGAATTTAAAATATTTCTATTCTTTCCAGTAATAAATGTAAATGTGAAAAAATGTTGAGGAAAATGTATAATACAATGAACACAACGGTATACCACTTCTAAAATAGTATGCTTACATGTGTAATAATGTTTAAAAATATTTTGCTGAGAAATCTATTAAGACATAGTTGCACACAATATTGAATTGAAATTTTTACAATCATTAATTCCGGCAAACAAGCTGGTCGTCAAAAGTGGCTAGTAATGCAGAAAGAGATAATATCTTGAAAAATGTTTTTTCTTAATGACAAAGCAAACCTTCACAACGATATAACCTCATCATTAATAAAATTTAAAAGTATTACTTATCTCTAACATCAAACATTTTAAATGTCTACCTGATTGTTGGCATTTTGTTTAGCCTTGGATGTTTAAAGTTCATTAACTAATTTAAAGAGGTTCAGTTTTGTTAATGACATGCGATATTTTTATGACAACATCAAATGTAATCTGAAACCTGACATAGCATACTTTGTCTTCAGATTTATTGTTTAGATTTCCAACTGGTGTCATGTTTACCCGGAATTGGATGAAATATCTTTCGAGACTGTTCATTTCATAAACGACTTCTGATATTTCTATGACACTGATCATTTAATTTTTCCGTGTGTTGCCAGTTGCTGTTTTTAATTGGAATTCAAAATATCGTTGTATTATCGATAGCACATCCTTGTCTGTCATGAATGTTATCTTAATAGAATTCCTATGCTTCTCTTACAATGATTTATTTTTCTGTAAATTATTACTAAAAGTGGGATGCTAGAGATATTATAGTGTTATTAGTTCCATCAGTGTGTAAAAAATATTGTAACTTTACTTACTTATAATTATATTAACTCTCTTGTAGCATCATTGATATTCATCATCTTTCAAATATTACATACTTTATGTCAGATCCCCCCGGCTGGACAGCTCAGATATGGGGATGAAAACTTCAAGTATTGTAGTTGGTTCTCCCGCCCTTCTTCTTGTATACAGCCGACCACTCAGCTACCACTGAACGTTGCAGTATCCACAGGATTTATTCCGCATTGGTGGATACAGAAAGGTTAAGAGCTTGATCACCTCTTACCGATGACGAGACATGCCGCTCATGGTAAGGGTTGTACCGTAACCAGTAATGGCTTTTAGGACTCAGCCATTGGTCTCGCCTATTTTATTGCTGCGTTCCACTCATTTAAAATTCCCTTGTGCCTTTGGGAGGGGATATCGGAGTAATCGTTTATGATTATGATTATTTTATGTCAATTACTTTCAAGTATTTTCAGATTATTTTATGTCAAAGTTTACAAGTATTTTGTTGAGGAAACTATTGAAACAAAAAAAAAGCCCAAATATTTATTAATCATTAATCTAGTGGACCAACTGGTTGTCACAGGCGACTAGTTACGAAATAAAAAAAAATTATCGTTCTTTACTATCAATCATTTGTTTCCTTAGTTCACATGGTCCTTTAAGTAAAAGTAGTGCAACATATTAGCACCATCTGTTTATCAACTATTCTTACAATGTAATTTTTAAAATTAAATTTAACTGGCATAAATGGAAGCTATCAATCTATCTCTTGACAAAATGTTTTCAGATAGGAATATTTTCTGAAAATTTTATTGTCTGTGATGTAAAATTCGTTCGAAAAAAAAAGAGTTATAAACCATGGATAAGTCTAATTTTAACCCTTTTTCATAAAAAAAAAACCCAAATATCTCTTATATTAAAATTTTAAACTTTTTGGCTTTTTTCTGTTGATGATCAGATGCACAATCTTGAAATCATATTCTTATTTATTTTCAATGATAAATAAGAAACATAATTTCAGTAATAAACTTGATTTGCCAATGAAATTTAATTAAAAATTTAATTGCCTATGCCATGAAATGTAGCATATTATTAAAATATGGAATCTGCCTTCAATGCATTCATATGCATATATAGAGAGATTTTTTGAGCGTTAATATTGATTAAAATAAAAGCTTATGTTCTCAAAGAATGCTGCATTTTGCAGCGTTTGGTGACTGATTCATCGTCAAATTCGATTATTCCTTGGATCACGTAATATGCATGTCCCTTCATCTCCACTGAATAATATCCAACTGAGAGGATATAAATTGAATAAAAACTTTTAAAAATATATTCTTCTATCAGTGTGCTAAAAAGTATAAATGATTTATTTTTATTATTTTTTGTCTTTAATTTATGATTTATCATGATAATTACCATGAAATCTTTAAATGAATTTTCCTTGAATTCTCCAGCAGGTGGAGACACTTGCATGCAATCAAAATTTAATTAATATAGTCGATTAATTTATCATTAATCTCTAAAGGTATAAAAATTGTGCATTGCCATCTGAAATATCTAACCTTACCAGAAACATTCAAAAACTTTATCTTATCAGAAAGTGAATAAAAAAAATGGATCACACCACTCCATTTTTGCAAGCATGAAACAGTAAAGTAGTGACAGTAAAACAGTAAATGCTAAACGAAGAGAATTATAATACGTACAGTTAATACGTACGTTAGGTGCATTTCAAAATACACAGTTATAAATGCTTTTCATGATCAAGAAGTATATTTCTAATAACAAATGCACAGCAGAACGTCTTTTTCACTCTTTGCAACAAGTATAGCAAAATCTATTCTCCACGGACCAAAGCATGAACTTCAATATTATTTATTTTAGTGCATACTGCGTTAGGTGCTTGTACATATTTAACAAGACGGATTCTGTGAAAAAAATACCATTATTTGTTGTCATACCTTCATGAATGCATAGTTGCTTATTAAAGAAATTTGCGATTGTCTTAAATATTTGTATTTCAGTTTTCCAAATGATTACTTTTATTACCATGATATTAAAAGTTTTTACATTGAGATTCAATTAGTAAATGGTATGGTTACTAATTCCAATCCAAAGGTAAATTAAAGATTTCCATCCAAAGGTAAATTAAGATTGCTAAATGTCACAACACTATGTTTTGTAAGACTTATCAATTCAAATGTTATCTTTGGATGTTTAAATAGTTTTACAAAGAAGTACAATTCGTTAATGTAATATTGTAAAATATGACACTAATTAGTTAAAATTTTACCTTGTTATGGCTGAAATTTTTATATAGAAATGTAGTTTGTTAATTTTCTATTAGGTTTCAATTGACATTCTTCAATTAAATTGACAGAACATGCCTATTGTATTATATGATTCAAGGCTCCTCAAATATTGAGTTGTTCTAGAGTAAGATCGTGTACATAAATTTCGGAATTGCGAGAAAATTCGGATAAAAAAAATTTCTGTAGGCTTCTGTTATTATTAAAATTTATTACATTTCTTCTAATGATGAATAGCAACGATATTTATTATTATTCAGAAACTGGCTCGTGGACAATTTTGAATCTGAAATGGATTCCCGATTGAAATATCGGTATCTCTAGTCTAATCTATACTAAAAATAAAGGTTAATATGTGCTTCGGCACTCTACAAACCTTCAATGCATTCATATGCATATATAGAGAGATTTTTTGAGCGTTAATATTGATTCCAATAAAAGCTTTTGACTTAGAGCTACCAAATTTGGCATACCCAATTTGAAAGGTAGAAATCTGCTTTTAGGTTCAATTTTTAAGACAGTTTAATTAATTATAAATTAAATGAACTATTTCTACATTGTTTATTTTTTCATTGCAAGCTGAGTTGTAATGAAAATTAAAAACATTGTCATACCAAATTTTGTTATATAACTTTTTTCTTTATTCGCAATTAATTTTTAAAAGTTATTTTAAGCATACTTTGCAAAACTATATTTCATTGCAGATGTGAAATTCAAAACGTTGTCATTGTTGTTATTGATACTAATCATGGCTTTTTTCCCCCTATTTTTGACGATCAAGATATGACGATTCGATTTATTTTTGCACTTTGGATAAGTTTCAGTACAAGTTTTATTTTCAACAATTTTTTTTTTTTTTAGATTTACAATTAATAATATTGGAATGATATTGGTGGAATATTTTTAAAGTGCGCCCAGTTTTAAACATTTTTGCTTTTTCCTGTAATATAATTGGGCGTATAAAGATGCAGGTAGAAAATTCAGAAAGTAAATTCAGACATGTCAGGAAATCCAGTAGAATTAATAGAACGCCATAAGACAATGGTATATATGTCCTCTTTATGACAAATATCTAATACCAGATTTTTAGCTATTTGTTTGTTTACCATCAGAAAAATAATTGTCGAGAGAATTTCCTTCCATGAATGACATGCTATATTTTATCTCAAAACTTCTCTGACATAACAATACTTATAGCTTTGTCTAATTACTACCAAAAAGGAGATGCACTTTGTGAAACACATCCTTGTTTAACATGAGACAAGCTCCATAAGGTTAAAGGTGCAGTCTCAGAGAGCCCTGACTTATTACTAATACGTTTCCACGACATCCATCAACCATTCGTATCACGTTTAACGTTAACATCAGGCGGTAGAATACGATATCGCATTTCCGCACAGCGTGTCATATGGGAAGATATATTGCCGGATCAGAGAGACCCATTGTTTCAGGCGCTCCAACCCCAAGTCAGCAACACCCTTGCCAAACGAACCCGACGTTCAAACGGAACCTAGGTTCAAAATGGCCGTCAGCCTCATTGACAGGAATGGGCGTAACTGCGCTTTAGTATGTGGGTTAGAACTATTATTCACCTAGACAGCCGTAAAGAATCGTTTTTCTGGGCTGCCACTCAAAACGCCCAGATCGCCGACAGATGTCACTACCGGTCTCACACGCCCAGTTCGTGCAGACGATTCCTAATTTGCCTCGCCTCTCCTGTGTCGTCTGCTACCCGCCAATTGTTACCTTTCATAATAATAAAGGTGGTTTGGCTTGGAGGGAAAAATTGCAAAAAAGCATAGATTATCACCGATAGAGTGAGAGATTATCTCTGCGTTTCGACGTCTAGTGGAAATTTAATGGGTTTTTCGGGTGAAAAGGGAAACTTTTAATGTTTGTTGCGTGGTTGAACTTTGAGTTGCAATCGAGGCAATAAAAAATGATTATTTTAGCTTTAGTTTAGTTCTGTGAAGGATTTATCTGCACAGAAAATCGCATGGCAGTACTGTCGTTCCCTTAGCACAATTCGTGCCGCAAACAATTCTTTACGAATGTGTATATATTTTTTAGTTCGCTAGGGAACTGAAACAGCCAATTCAAAAACAAATGGAGAAAAAGGAAATTAAGATAGAAAATTATCTTGTGGCTTTAATTTTTATTAAAAGAAACACGATATTAAAATTTAAAAAAAAAGGGAGAAATGTAAATATAATTTTTTATTATAGTATATGATAATCAAATGCCCAATTTTTTATACCTATAATATCAAGGTACAAGAAATTAGTTAAAATTATAAATTATATCATTTTTAATTTTTATTTTACTAACAAATAATCTAATATTGATGATTTTATTAACAAATAATATTATACTGATAATACTGATTATAATTATATTATTAATAGTAATTATATTGAGACAATATTAACCGATGGAACATGGCTTTGCAAACTGTAGGTAGGTAGGTAACTCCAACTTTTTTTTTCATTCATAATTTAAAAATCATCATGTAAAATAAAGAAAATAATTTTTATTAAAATGTGGTATTGAAAATTATAATTAAATTTTGAATAAAATTTTTATTTAGCTATTAATAATTAATGTTTAATTTTTAATACTATGCTTTTATATTTAATTATTAGCTTATTAATTAATGCTTCATTTTTCATTTTATTTATTTTCCAAAATTGCTAATATATATATATATATATGTGCGTGTGTGTGTTTGTGTGTGTATACTGAAACATAGGTATAGATAAAGCTAGATATATAGAAATATCAGCTGTGGGATCATGAATTTTTTCCACCTGAATAGAAGTTGTAAGATGAAATATTAAAAAAGTCCATTAATAGGAAAATATTAAAATTTTGGAAATTGTGAGAATTGCAATTTTGCCTATCATATCAAAATCCCAATTGATTATTCAGAAATAATTCTCTCTTTAAAATATATTCAGAAATTCTCAACAAAATCAAACAAATAACATTATGAAATCGTTTGCGTATAGTTAATTCATTATAATAATTGCAGAATAATTTATTCTTATATAGTTAATTTAATATCAATTAAAATAATATATAAAAAATAATATATATTTAAACGGTACATTATCTCTAAATTATTCTGTAAATTTGGAATAATATTAGATTTTTGTAATTTCATTTATAATCTTCGAATTCAATGAAGCAAAATAAATTATTTTTAAAAACAAATTTTTAAATAATTTTAATACAAAAATGTTTTTTAAATCGTCAATCACCAACCATAAAACCCTAAAGAATCCATGTCAACCTGATTTAGAAATTCGATGAAATAAATATATGTCCGTTAATACCTTTTCAGTCAGTTAGTAAATATTTTCCTGATTAAACTAACAAAAGAAAAAAAAAAATGGCACTTCAAAATTATTGCGATTTTCTACTAATTGAAATTTATTATTCATATGTCTGTGTTTGTGTTATAGC
>JAPMOR010099591.1:647832-657965 GCA_026543865.1 Argiope aurantia
TATATATATATATATATATATACAGCTCTAACCTAGGCTAAGCTAACCTGAAGATACTTTCATGTGGTTTAATGACAGTGGTGGAAATAACAATTTCCATTACAAAAAATTGTCAAATCAAGATTTATTTTTTTTTGCTTTGTTTTACAAATAAATTTCTTTTTGTACATCATGTCTTAAAATCTGTTGTGGTTAAAATTTATGCATCCGTTACATGCAAAAAATCCATTTTTTATTCATCAGGGAGGAGGAGAAAAAGAAGTTTCTGAAAAGAAGATTAGGAAGAAAAAGTAAGAAGGGTTAGATGTATTTTTATGGAACATTTCTCAGTGCCACAATTCTGCATCATTCAAAGGACTTGATTAAAGATCGTAACTTTAATGACTATTTATATGAAAAGAAATTATGATTATTTTCCCCTAATATTTCAGAGCAAAGCAGGACAAACATTTTTCCAAATGTGACTAAATAAATCTGTTTGTGTAAAATGCTAATTATAGACTGGAAATCTGGAGTCTTCTCTCCTTTTTGCATTCCCTTTCTTCTCCTTAAATAAAACTTGAATTATGCGATTTAATATCACTTGATTTGCTGAAAATTATTTTATAATGTCTTTTGAGGAATTCATCAAATCAATCAATTGGAGCATTATTTCGATTGTTTTTCATTAAAAAGGGGGCAATAGGCTATTTTTTCTTTTTTTTTTTTTCTTTTCTTTTGTTGTTTTAGTTGCCCTTCTTTTTACTTTCCATCTCTTTCCAGTAAATAAATAATGAATTATACGATTTAATATCCCTTAATTTGTAAAAATTTATTTTGTAATGTCTTTTGAGGAATTCAATAAATTGCAGCATTATTACTATAGTTTTTCCTTAAAAAGTAAGTGGTACGCTGATTTTTTTGTATGCTTGATTATAAATAAATAATTTGATATTTCAATGTCTGAAAAGCATTCGATACTTTTTATGTTGTTTACAATATGAATTTGATCATTAACTAGCCATTTATTTGTAAGAATAAACAATATTTTTCTATCTTTCAGAATGCAAGTAGATTTTAAAAGTTTTTCGTCTAATTTATATAATATCCATTTAGAAAGCTTTCCGATCTTTCTTTCAGAATAATTTGTGACTATGTTAAAATTTTGAAAATATATTTTCATTAAACTTTTTAGTCTTCGTAAACGTGGAGTAAACCACTACTGTTTACTGAAGGTTTTCTATGAAAAACTCGAATAAAATAGTGTCTCAGGTCACTAAAACAATGCCTAATTTTCAATTTTATATGTGCACGATGCTGATTATAAAAGCAACAAAAGTTATAATTATAAAATGGTCGCATCATCATTATTTCAAAAAAATGGTAGTAATCAATTTTTTTTTTCATAAATTACCTTACAATAAATTATTATTCAAAACTAAATAGTTAGTTTACGATTTAAGTAAAGTTTGAAATTTATGATTGTATTATTTACCTCATAATATGCAAAAAATTATTTATTTGAACTTCAAATTTAACCTAAAATTAAAAATTTAACTTATTCAGAGGTTCCGATAATATTTTAATAATTTTGAATAAATAACACCTTAAAATAAAATAGAAATTCATATTCTTAATGAACTTATCGATGAAAAAAATCTTTGTTATTGCAAAATCCTTGTCGGTTGTTAGTTTATCGATAGAACTTTTATACCACCTCAATCTTCACACATTTCTAAGACGATTAGATTAGAACTACAACAACTCGGAACAAACGTGCATTTCAGAACGGAGAATTACTTATTCTGCCTCCTTTACCTTTTGAGAAAGAATACAATGCGGGAAAACAGTTTGGAATCTTGAGTTATTCTGCTTTTTAGAAGAAGGTACGCAACCCCCAGAACACTACAATACGTTGTTCTTTGTCTGGCTACCTCCTGCGTGTGAATATTCCATAAGCCCGCTTCTAAAGTGTTGTCGGAACATCAAAGGCGTGTGTTCTAATGACCCCCCTCACCACACTAACCTCTTGTGAATGTCAGCTTTCTTCCGCTGCAATACTTGGCAAAGAGGAGGTTTGGCGTGGTGGTCTCTCTTCCGCAATGCCAGCAGCTTAATGAGGGCAGGAAACATTGGCCCATTTGAGGCGCTCAGTTAGTTAGGCCGGGAATGGCACATGTTGAAAATTGGCAATTTAAGGAATGAAAGGCTGGGTTTTGCACAGTTTTGCTTGCCATCTGCATTTGAGGGGGGAGGAGTAAATCTAGTCTGAATGCATTTCGGATACTGTATTTGTTAGCTCCGGTACAATAAGTAGGGAATTTAATACCAAGAGGAACTATTCATGCGCAACTGAATAAGTGTAGATTTGTTAAGGAGAGATGTTTGTCGTTTCACGCTTAGTTGATTGAGATGAATTATGTTCAAAAGTAAATCGACGAAATGGTTTCAGTTTTGGAAATTTCTGGTGCTATCTTATGTTCGTTGCTAATTGAAATGTATCTGACTGCTAATTAAGTATATTATATCAATACAAGAAGAAAATGCATTAAAAAATATTTCATAGATTACTTTCTCACATTATGTAATGAATGAAAGTAAATTTTTGAAAATTTGAGAAGGTTTAAATTTTTTATTAGGATAGTAATGTAGATTAATGAATTTATTTCACAAATTATTTTCATTACATTTTTACTTAACTAAAATTCAAACATAAAAACATAAACATGACTACGAATTGTTTAAAATATATATTAAAGCCTATTTTTTTAAAACAAATATAGTATTGTTTTGAATGTGGAAAAAAAAAAAACCTTTCTCATTTCATAATAAATAATATCGTCTGCAACTTTAAATTAAATGAGAATATCAGTTTCAATAAACGATTTTTAATTCTCGCAAACGAAATACATAAAAATGCGAGATATAAAAACAACGATAAAACATAACATATTACATTTTTTAAACGTAACATAATATACTACATTTTAAAATAAGACATAACACATGACATTTTTTTAAAAAAATGATAGAAAATATAATTAAACATTGTGAGAGACAACTGAGCCATAAATAAATAAAATGATTTAAAATAAAATTTCCATTCAATAAAATGGTAACAGTAAAGATAAAATAATCTTTTCTATGCATGGAGACATAATTTCTAATTAATAAAAACTTAATTATGAAATTAATTGTCATAAAAGTTCTATCAAAATCTTTTTTATACTTTACAATAATTGTAAACACAATTTGACGGAAATCCATTTGGTTGTTTGGATGAGTATAGCTTACAAACTATTTATGATTTTGTTTTTTATTTATAAAATGTATCATATCTAATGATTTTGGTTGAGACAATTCTTAAAGATAACTCCTCTCGTTTCAAAAATAAATGAATAAAAATTATAAAAAGTAGATAAATATAATATAAAAAAACTGAAATTTTTATTGCAATATACCTATGATTTTTAAACAAGTGATAAACAATGATTTGAAAGATTAAATTAATACTTATATATATAAATTTCTAAACGAATCATTCCATGAGCATTTAGAAATGTTTAGTTTGCAATTATCACAACACTGATATCCCGTATCACTGATAAACATCATATATGAGAGCCTATCATATTATCTGCTGAACAGGCGGCTGTATTTACCCATTATTAAAAATGCAATAATCGAGAAACAGATCATTTGATACTTTGAAGAAGGTCATGATACGTATCTAGAAAATGCGACAGTGAAATTTATGAATTATATTTGGAAAGGTGAAGATAAAAATGATTCTTTACACACATACTTCTAAATATTTAAGAAGAGGAATACAAAATTTATAAAATAAGCAGGATTGAATTCAATCAAGTAGATGCACTTAAACTAAAACCATTCTTTATGCACATTGTAGGGATAGTTATTCATCCAAAAAATTGATATTAAAATATCATAATTTCTAAAATTAAAAACAGCATGTAAATTTAAAAGCTAAGATTTTTTAAAAAAATTAAATATTTTTCCATTGCTTATTTTTATTTTCTTTCGAGTTTTTAATTAAATCCTAATGCTAAACCAAACAATACTTAAAAAAATGTGTTTTTTAAGTATGCAATTAGAAGCATTAAAGTTATCCTAATATTATATATCTAAATATTATACGTAAACAAAGGTTTCTTTTATTTCAAATCCGTTTCAGGATTGAATTACGTTAGCAGTTCGTGTTACCTCTACTAATAATAAAGATGAATACATGTGTGTCAACACATATATACATACAAGCTAGATTATTTCACTTATAGCTATCCAATTTGATACATTTATACTTTAGAGGGAGTAAATGTACATCTCGAAGCTATTCTTTTGAATTTTCAGCTATAATTTTGATTAATTAAAAATTAGGTGATATTTTGATGCTTTTTCTTGCTAGAACCGTAAATATTACTGTAGAAAAATGATTTTTGCATTAGCTTAAATTTAAAAGGAAATTATATTTTCAATGATACGTTCGACTTATAATTTTTTTCTATTTTTAATTAATTATTTTTTTAAAGTAAGCGTATTTTGCAATAGTATATTTCATTGTTGAAGTGAAACTCAAATCGTTTCCATTGTTGAAACTAATATTTCAAATTCACTATTTTTTCCATTGTTGTCATGAAGATATGAAAATCCGGCTTATTTTTTAATGTTAAGTAAATTTCAGTATAAATTATGTATTTAATAAATTTTTGACATTTTGTTGTACTTAAAAATTAAGATTCAACTTCAAAACCAAGCAATGTCAGTTAAATTTTAAAGTGCCTCCATTTTAAAATATTGCTCCATTTCAACATTAAGCATTTTCCTGCGATGTAGTTAGATATGTAAAGATATATAAAAAAAAAATTGCACGCATTGAATAGGACGATATAAATCTTTTGAAATAGTGTTATATATCTATAAAAATTTGAAAATTAAAAATGAGCTTGAAACTGAGCAAACAAATAATTAATCCCGGTGAACGATCTGGTCATCAAAGGTGGCTAGTGACAAATAAGTATGAAAAGATTTCAGCTTATGCTAACGATTACCGAATCACTATGTTCAAAATATATCTCCAGCAATTTATTTTCCTTAATCAATTTATATTTTCGTTCGCACAAAATAATAAAAATATAATTCATTAAAAGGGATTTTCGAAAAAAATAAAAGCCAGCGTTTTCAAAAGATCAAAACCGAGTCAATGCACTTTGCTACAAATGTTCTACATATTTGGCACCTTATTCACTTTGTATTTTATCTTATCATGATCACATTTTTTATCAGTGCTAGCAAGCCCCTAAAATTTATGGCCAGATGGCAGACAAGAAATGGCTCTTAATCAATCCCTCCTCGCTTTAACTCCATGGGTAATGGGCGCCATTTTAATGGGTCCTAACTTTGACGGGCCATTAAGTGAATGAAAAGTACCTCGGAGTCGCCTTGAACCTCAATTAAAGAAGCCGTCACCGAGCAGACGGTTCTTTGATGTCTGCCGCCATTCTCACAAGGGGTGAGTAAAATCTGTCATCTTCACCCAATGGCCCACAGAAATTACCTTTCACTTCTGCAAATACGGCGGGTTTTTTTTAACATAAATTTCATTTGATTGCTTTTGCTGGAGATAATCACCCGCCGACATCTACCGGTGAAATTATCTATTGATTGCTTAAATGGATCATGAATTGCTGAGGCTGATAGCAGAATAGTACTTTTTCCTAAAAAAGTGCATAATTTGAGTTTTTTTTAAATTATTAATTTAATGTTTCATTCAAAATTTATTGTAGTTTAGGTGAAGTTGGAATGACTACTTTTTTTCTCTTATTATAATTATACAAACAGTAACCATTGCAATCGTCAAAAAAATTCTAACTTGAGATTTTGATGAATGGCCATGTTTCAGATCCTTTTTGAGTCGGAATGAAGTTTTTTTTTTGGGGGGGGGAAGGGGGGTTATGTCTTTCTCTCATTTCTATCTGTCTGTGAACAAAATAATACCAAAAAACTTTGAGCTAGACAGAGGAAATCTAGTATATCTTAACATCGAATTTTTAAATTTCTTTCTAATTTTGCGCAAAATCTATTTACAGGATATTTGCTTCTTTATACTGTATACCGAACTCCAACCGTCTAGCTCAAAGGGTTTTGAGGTTATCTTTGTCACAGATAGACAGACAGACGGGAATTTTCTAAAAATGTGTTTTTCGAACTCAGGGAGGTCTAAAATGTGGAGATTCGTCAAATTCTTGAATTTGAATTTTTTGACGGTTACTATACTTTCACTGTACTGTGTATACGAGAAAATGACAAGAAAAAGGTTTGATGGATAAAATATGTTACACGATTTTAGCATCCAAAGTGCAGATTCATATAAAAATCTTGTCAAGAGATTGACCGTCTGTCAGTCTAGACATTCGCATGCATGTAAATATAATGACTTTGAGAAATGAAATTTGATATGCTTCTTCATCGAATATATGAACTTCTGTAACAAATTTTAGTTTTAGTCACTGTGGAAAAAAAAAGTGTCCAAATTGCCTTCTGAATTCTCCCCCCCCCCCTCCACTATATTAAGAAGCGCAAAACGCAAATGTGTAAGAATCTGAAAATGAAATTCTGAGCATTCATGGTGTTAACGGATTTTCCCATACTTCGCTTTATAAGTGGTGAAGGGGAGATAGTATCGTTACTACGAAATATGCGAAAAAGTTTCAGGGAAAAAAATCTCCTGCAAGTTTACTTTCGAAAATCTAAATGTTCCAGATTTATGGAATTCATTATCGATCTCAGATCTAATTTATATATGACTTTATATAACGAATATTGAATAATCTAAATATTAAGTAAGTAATAATAATTAGTATTTCCTTATTTATTTTCATTAAATAAAAACGCATATATTTTTGGGGGCAAAAAAATTCATCTCAAAATTTTATTGATAAATATTTTGGCTATAATATATCAAAAATTAGACATCTAACTGAAATTCTTTATGAAGCTTTCATTTTTTGTTCACAGTTCTTCGTTTCAAATGCCTATTTATATTTATATTGTACTTCAGATTCTAATATAATTGTTGCATCAGTTAAGGTTAAGAAAAATAGTAATCGTCTATATCAAAATGTCTTTTTGATCAGACTTAATAGGAAGAAAAATGTAAACGAAGCAATTTCCAAAATTTAAAATATATAACCAATTGGACCATTACATTTAATTAGGAGTCTACAAGAAATTATTTTAGAATTAAAATGAATGAAATTAATAATTTTATGTGATAATTAAAGAGTGGTTACTTTATAGCTGAATACTCAATAAATATGAAATAAAAACATCTGAAAATTAAATTATTAGATCTTAAATCAAATTAATGTGTAAAATCTTTGATTCTTTAAAACAATGATTCTGTTAACGCTACATCACAACGATTTTAACAAATATCTGCCATTCATGTGATCCAGATAGATGCTAATTTTGTTTTCGAGAATCAAATCCCTATAAATGACATGGCATAAAAGATTTGAAGCAACAGCAGATCAAGTGTTTTCTCAAAATCAAATCAAGATCGAAACATAAAGATCAGTTCCAGCACAAGTCCCATTTTGCTTCAAAACCACATGTTAATTAAAGTTAAGTCAAGTTTCATATAGCTATTTTGATTGCTAATAGTATTATGTACGATAGATTATAACAAATGATATCGAACTTTAAAAGAATAGAATCGACATCAAGCGAAGTAAATAAAATCATTTAAATCGATAAGCCATAGTCTGAAAAGGCACGCTATGAATCACTTAAGTGATGTCCAAATTCAATGATTTCCGTCCAATATGTAAACAGAAAACTAATGCCACTATGACAATTGAGTCATATATAAATATCATACTTATCTTTACATAGAAAAGTGAATTTCGAATTTCACCTGATCACCATGAAAGAATTATAAACTGTACACAATTATTAACTTTTCGTATTGAAAATCTAATAAACAAATCATTCTACACAACATTAATACCTATCAATTCCACTGAATACCTTATCCTTCCTTCTATATCTAAAATTATCACTCTCAATTCGCTGAGACACATTGCAAACTATAGCAGCTGCCATTGGAAACCTTACTAATTGCAAAATTTACTACCGCGTTGAACAGTCAAACCGAAAACATCACCCCTCTCTTTTCTTTTCGTAAATTCCACGCACTATATAGAAAAACGAATTGCAAAATCCACCTGATCACCATGAAAGAATTATAGAACTTATAAAATGTACATAATTCTGAATTTTTCGCATTTAAAACTCTAATAAACAAATCACGCTTTACATTTATACTAATTATCAATTTCATCGAATACCTTATCTCCTATATTTGTACTATTTATCAGTTTCATTGAATACCTTATCCTCTATATCTGTACTACTTATCAATTTCATTGAATATCTTATCCTCTATATCTCAAATGCATCCTGCATTCGACAAGGCATATTGCAAACAACAGCATCTACCACTGGAAACCCTTCCAACTTTAAAATTTACAACCCCGCAACGCAGACAAAACCGAAAACATCACCCCCTCTCTCTCTTCTTTTATCTCTTAACTTCCCCCGCCAGAGAATTCTTTTTATACCTATAAAAAATATAGATATCGGGTTAAAACGAATCTCCTAAAACGCCGACCTCACACACCAGTCGCGCTACACGTAAGCGACAATAAATTCTCAACCTTCATTTTAGGCGGAAATGTGGGGGGGCTCCGACTATAACTATATTTCACTTCTTCAGCAGGCAGTCATTTTAATGGCCCATAGAAAATGCCTACAGACACCCCGTCCATACTGCCTCTTATCCTTTAAAAATGGGATTTAGGCCCAGAATCGCTCTAGGGTTAAGTGCAATAGATACGGATGGAGATCTTGAAGACTACGTCTGCAAGAAAGTCTTTGTTATCAAGTGAGTCGCAAGTTAGTGTATGAAAAGATTGACCAGACGGTCTTTATCTTTCAGAACTGCCGGTTTTTAGAGACACGTATAGGTGGCCATTAATTTTCATGAGTTTAATTACCGTATTTTCGTGAAAATAAATACAGTTGGAAATGTGCCATATTTTTTTTCTCCATAGTTCCTCCTCCTTATTTCCCCCTTGCTTATAAGAATGAGCAAGACAGGGCAAAAATAATTTTGTTTAGACAATGTGTAACCAGAAGAAAATATAGTTAAAAATTTAAAAGTAGGCAATAGTCTTTCAGCATGGGCGTTTTATCTTTCCATGTTTTCTTCCTTTTGCAATCTTGGTATTTTCTGTTGGAAACAACTGCAGTAAAAAATGTTTCTCCCCCCACTTTGAAACCAAATAATAATCGTTTAATATCGTTGTAACACGCGTAGTGTAAATGCTGTAAATAAATAAAGGAAAGTCTTGTAAAATATTCGTAAAAATATTTTGAAAATTCTTTTAAAATTACAAAATAATTGCGAATATGACATTAGTATCATTTATTATTTATTTTTTTTAAATTTATAAAAGTGTAAAAAAATTTCTTGTCGAACTATATAATACGAAATTATTGAGAAAAATAATAAAATTTCGATGATTTTTTTAAAATTAAAAACTAAACTGTAATTTTGAGAAGAAAAAAAAATATTTTCCAATGAACATCTACGAATTTCACCTAATAGGTAAATTTTACAAATTTCAAATGGCGTAAAAATGGTGCACCGATATGCTTCGAAGATACTGAGGAAAAATTTTAAAATTTCGATTAATTTCAGATTAAAAATTAAGTTGAGATTTTGACAAAATATATATATATATATATCATTTTTTAGTAAATACTTATCAACCCAAAAGAACCCTGCTTACAAATTTATAGTTCTATATTCAACTCACTTCTTTGCAGTGCACTTGGCATGATTTTTAAACATGCATATCATATCACAAATAATATGCCAGCCAACGAATATTATCGATTTAAAGTATCATCAATTAATTGATGTCCATTTGATTTCCTGTCAATTAATTTGTTTTATTTCTACTGTGTTTTTAAATATTTGTCTATCATTACAGCTATTATATAGTGAAAATCAATAAATACATTTCATATAGACAATAAACTGAGAATCCACCCATGCGCAAATATAT
>JAPMOR010099591.1:658365-676682 GCA_026543865.1 Argiope aurantia
TATAAACTAATAGTAGGAATTGAAAAATAAAGCTACCTTTTCCTGTATTCATTCAAAATTTAACAATAATTTTTTAAAGAAGAAAATACATTTTGCTTTTTTGAATCGTATTAAAAAGCTTATCACAATCAGCAGCAAAAAAAAAAGATATATATGATTATGGTTTACAATCAATCAATCTCCAAGAATTCTGGAATGAATCATAACTTTAGTCATTACTTTCCATTTATCATTGATTTATTTCATGCTATTTGATTGATGCTGAATAATTTATTCAAATTTATACATTGTGTCTTGCTGCGCAAAACCCTTATATTACCATCAAACGCAATTACTGATCATTGCGAATCATTACTGACGATTATTTTGTGATTACTCTTTCTGATGGTTGATAATTTGTGAAACATTAATTTTCTATTTCTTATCGTTTATGATAATGGTTTTTGTGATAATGGATGTGTCTTCAAAAGTTGAAAAGAAGCAATCCAAATCTGTTGTCGGTTGAAACGTAAGCAAAAATGTGTTGCGTGGCCATGTGAATTTTTGCGAAATTTCAGCTGCCTGTTAACGAAAAGTTGCAACAAATGATTAGAAATAGTCATCTAACTAGAGACTAACTGGTATTTTATAGGAAGAATGTTTCCAATTGCAAAACTAAAACACTTACACAACAGATTGCATGTTGTGCAAGTTGGTACAGCTTAGTATTGGAGTTTTTTAAAATTATATTTTATGAATTCAGCTGAATTTTAAAATAAGCGAGTAAGATTAGGTTCTCTCATGTATGATTGTGTTAGTTTACCATAGATAACTTTCATTTTAATAACACTCGATTCAAGAAAAAAAAAAAAAAAATTGAATGAAATAATAGAATCAAAATTTAAAAAAAAAAGACCATTATAAAAATAAAATTTCATTATTAAAAAATTAAATTTTTCCAATCTGATACCATTGATATCATTGCAGTATTCTGCTTTAAGTAACTAAAAAATGTAATCTTTTGCATTCTTATTGCATTTACATCTTCATCATTGCAGTAATCTGCTTTAGTAATTAACAAATGAAATTTCTTGCATTTTTATTGCATTTACATATTTATTATTGCAGTAATCTGGTTTTAGTAATTAACGAATGTAATCGCTTGCTTTCATAATGAATTTACATGTTCAAACATTAGAGTGTAAACAAAATTCTTACATAGGCATTCTTGTGTAGGCAAAAGAATGTTGAATAAATAATCTTATTTAATTAATAGGAATAAATGAAGCATAAAGTATGTGTAATTGGGTTTTGCATTATATAGGTAGTAACTAAATACAAATTTGAGCTGGAGAAGAGGAAAAACGTAAAGAAACTTCATAAACTAATTATTTACATTTTTATAGTTTATTGCATGAATAAAAATTCAGTTTAATTCTTTGGATGATGGAAAGATAGGTAATACTCAGCGGCTCAGTGAGGAAAAGAACAGACAAAAAGAGACAAATGACCTTTCTAGTGACACTACTAAAGCGAAATGTTAATCAATTAATAACAAATAAAGATAAGAAAACTAGTCGCGTTTGACCCAAGTATTAATAATATTAATTTAGTAATGTCAGCCAGTTTTGGTGAATTACATCTTATCATCTTAAAAAAAAGGAACCATTTTAAATTAACTTTCATACTAAACATAGAGCATTTTGATTATTTGTCTATGTGTGTAAAGTGATTAACTGACAAAAACAATCTAATTATTGAAGCTGAAAAGTATTCAAGGTTTTATCCTGTGATATTTCTTGAAAATGTGGATGGTAGTAAGCATTGTATATAGTAGTGAGCTTTTATGCTTAGTTTTGATTCTATTGATGTTTGATTCCATATATATATATATATATATATATATATATATATAACACTTTTGATTTATTCCATACCAGGAGGCATAATTTGCGTACAAACAATAATTGGGTGGAAATACGTCCTTCTACATCGCGAAACAAGAATAGAAGAGCAAAAGAGACCGAATTTTTTCCCTCAGTGATTTAATACTATGAGTGATAGAGATTCCTTTGACTAGTGTAAATTTAGATAAGGGAATTTTAGGTATCTTAAAAAGAATGTTGCAAACATTAAGGATTTTTGTCCCCTCACTCGGAGAGTGGGAACTTGCTGATTAAAGAATTTTTATAGAGCACGTGTGGCATTAATTAAATTTTTAAAAAAGGTGGAATTTGATTTGGAAATAAGATAATATTTTAGCATGATGTTAATATGGGCTAAATAAAAATAAAAATTAAGAAATTAACAATGTTTTAGATTAAATTAAGAGATATCATTACATATGCATAGGAAATAAAGCATGATTTTGAAATTAAAAAGATGTTACGAAATTGGACATGCGGTTTAGGTTGGGGAATTGGTTCCTTGCTTTTGCCACTTAATTTAAATATCAAATGAAGAGAAGAGAAATAAAATTGCTCGTATCTTTGTTAAGTCATTGTAGAAACAAACATGGAAATTTAGACTTCCAGTACTAAAAGACCAAGAAAACTGAGGAAAATAAATAAGTAATAAAAATCTCTACACAAGTTTTTGGTTCCCTTTTGCTCTTTGGATAACAGAATGATTACAGATAAGCCTTTCGAAAATCGGAAGATATACAGAAGGATCGAATAACTGCTATCCTACAGAATGATTACAGAAAAGCTTTTCTAAAACTAGAAGATGTACAGAAGGATCGAATGATTGTTTCCCTACAAGAGGGTAGAAAATGTAAGAACAAAAAAAGATAGAGTGAGATGGGGAAAGGATAAATCAGAGCAAACAGTTCCCCGAAAGCCGTTTTGAGAATCCTGTCAACACCTCTGAACCGTAGCACATCTAGGGACTTCCTAGAACCGTAAAAGTTCTTTAACGTAATCACAATATGACCGTAAATCCTCCGGCCGCGCATAAAGAAGGATTTCAATTCGGCGAACACCCGTTAAATCGCCACCGTAAAATATGAGAACCCGGATTCCAACAGCTTCGTTGACGGAAACCGCGAGGTTTACATATACACAAGCCGGATAAATCTCTCCGGTCCGCGGAAAAGTCTTCACCCCCTCCTGGCAAAACATGCAGAACATAGTACTCAGTTTCCACCATAAAAATTTACGAAATTCTGCCGAAGGTCCTTGTTCTGCTCAACGTCCTTCAACACTTTACGTGGCACAGTGCAGTGTTCTTGGCACTTCGCAAAAGTCGACTTTTACAGCTCTGACTACTAAAAAATTGGTTTCCAGAATTACTTTTCGGAAAAAGAAACAGTGAGTAATAAGGAAAATACGTTTTAAAACACGTCTGAATGAATGCCGTGGCCATAAGGAAAGAAAAAAGGGTCATAAGTTAGCTTTATGTCTGTTCTCGTTTGCATTTGGGGATGTGAAATGTATTATGAAAATGAATTATAGCACTATTTCTCTGCGAATAATTACAGAGTAAGTAAAGGGCAAAGATGAGGAGGCTATGTAAACAGAAGTGAAAACTTCCTCTAAAACTTTTATTGTAGCAATAATAAAATTTGATTGGTTAGGCTCTATAGTTTTTTAGTAATTGCTGAAGACACGATAATAAAGTGACATCAGTAACATTTGTTTAAGACATATCAGTACATATTAACCTTGGTGAAATGTCAGAGAAACCCGAGACTAGAATGAATGATGAGGAATACAGAGGTCTTTATTAACAGGGAAATGCCGCGTGAAGATTATTAAGCATCGGGTAACTAAAAGAAATGAAATTTAACGTCTAGAAAAAAAAAATTAAAGAGTTTCAGTGAAAAGAATTCGCATAGTGACATCACAGCACATCTATGACGTTATTTTTCAGATGAATTATTTCTTTCTCAGAAGAATTATTTATCTTCATTGTGAATGATGAATATTAATATTTTAACATTAATTGCTTAAAGAATATTGCTTAATCATTAAAATTCAGAAGGCATTATTTGGATATAAATTAATAAGGTAGCGATCCTGGAATTTCATTTAAATCCTTCATTTACCAAGTTTTTCATTACCAACCCTTCATTTACCAATTTGGTCCCGAATAAATTGATGAAAGAAGAAGAAAAAATATTTTAAATCAATTACAATAAATTAACCAGATTAATTAATAATTTAAAAATTCAATTCCTACTTTTAGTTAATATCTACTGCTTGTTGTCGGAGTTAATTTCTTTATATCGTTTAGAATATCATCAAAAAATTAGTCATTTGATTAAGACGTTAACGTGTTTTAAGCGATGCTTTTGAGTACAATTGGCATATAAAAATGTAAATTAGTCCGTCAGTTTATTTCAAATATATGATGTCTTATAATAACGATAAACCTGTTTTCGGATGCACATCCTAATTTTGAACCGTGGTCAGATGGTGAAGTGGGAATATGAATTACCACTTCTCCCTCAAAGTTAAGCTTCATTGGCCTAGTTATCAGGTCTTGGCTTCGAGATCCGACTCTACATTAGAGCCACCATGCTAAAAATTTATTACAAGTTACCTCCTTCGATACTAAATGTCCTTCCGTCGGTATGGTGCAGGAGATAGTGGTGCCAGCTCTGGTGTTATCATCTCTGGATGACCAAGGCCTAATATTATGAGGATCACACCTAAAAAACCTGAGTGTTGCTTTTAAATGAGTTTCGCCTACAGTGGGTTAGTGCAAGTTAAATACTTGTTTCCATCTGTATGCTTTTCTGATGAAAACGGGTATCAAACCTGGATCATTGAGACACCGCCAGACCATTGCCACCCCACTAAATTATTCTAGGAAGAAATAAATTAACAGATATTATGTTCGCATATTTCTTGAAAAGAAATTAAGGTGCATTCATTTTCATGATCAGATAAATTCAATTTTGAATATTACTAAAATCTAAGACGTGTCATATACTGTGATGTGGTGCGAGTTTGAATTTTATTTCTACACTTTTTCTTCTTCCTATTTATAAGTAAAAAGTCCAGAGAATGCAAATGCAAATTTTTCTATATGTATCTTCTGAACCACCGGTCAGAATTTTGAGGCTTGCTCTTAAGAACCCAAGGTTTCCAGAATTACATATACGGAACTGTATGAAAATAAAGGAATATCATTATTAATTTTAACTTGTTAAATCCTGTCAGACTATTTCTTTATATATATAATTTTATTTTCTGATTCATACATATCTAGGATAGTAGAAAAGAATTTGGATAAAGAAATTAAGAGCCAAACCAAACCTTTAATTAAAATTTGCGAAGAAACCTCAAATAATAAAAAGATTATAAAATCTAGCGATATTTAATGGTTACTAAAAGAAATTGGTAGTATACTGAATGAAATTTTGAAAAAAATATTAAAATCGGTGGTATAATAAATGTATTTTTGGAGTTCGTTTAATTTAGTTATATTAACGTCCCGTTTTAAAACAACACCACAGCTATTTTGGGATGGACCTCGTAATTTTGAACCGTTGTCAGATAACTAGGACGACACCTGAGCTGACACACCTCTCTCCAAACTCCCATACCACACCATGTATTTTTGGAAAAAAATTTATTAACATCTTATCTTTTGAACATTTTATCAGGTTAGCATATTTTATCAAACATTTGTAATATTCGTCATCATTTAACCAAGTGAGTAGAATTTCCATTGAAATGAATAACAAAGTATAGAAATGGGCATTTCTAAAATGAAAAGTACGGACTCTCTTATTAAGGTTTAGTCTGTTTCATAAAAATAGACACCAAGTAACACCTGAAGTACGACCTTTTATGTGTGTATATATATATATATATTTAACAGAATCTCTAGCACACAATTGGGTAAACTACATTCATCCTCATGTCCCTCTCCACCATCCCCAATAAAATGTGCTTTAAAAACTCATAAACTGTAACAAACATCCAAGCTGGAGGGCGAAAGAATGGCTAGTAATCCAGTTCCTGGATTACGAACATGGGAAAAACTTGTAATCTCTATTCATCCGCACTTAATTTATTCATTCTCCTGTAGCACACACCGTAACAAAAAGGCCAGCAACAGAGATTACACGACCATCACCGAAAAAGAACCAGTAATCCCATTCCACATGGGATTGCTGGACCCGGAACGTTTTAAGTGAACAAGAGAGGGCAACAATGTTGCCGGCCAGTTTAAAAGCATCACGCGTTCCTGGCAATAGAACAGAACCATTCCAAAAGGCAACCATGCGTACATAACACGCAAACCGAGCAACAAGGGGAGCCTTTGTATCCTTTGACTATTGAATGTTCGTCAACAATGCGATGTGGCTGAACAACCAATGCGCAGAAGTTGGTTTCATTGTTGCCGAATTGCTCACAAAGACCTGAAGAGTGTTAAACACGTGAGCTCGCATGATGGCAGCTTTCATCGCTTGCCATAATGAGATTTTTTATTTTTTATTTTGTACGCTTTCTTTTTATTCTATTTGCTTCACAGGGGAAGTAAGAGTTTGGGCCATTCCAAACCGCCATTGTGACAGATGCAGTGATTTCCTTAGTGAGAAGGGGATGGCATGGTATTTGAAAGAGAGGATCATTGAAAATCTAAATTCGAATATGCAGAAAATGAAAACGATTCTATATTATCTATTTAATTTTGTTAAGCAAAGCAACCCATTGTTAAGAATGGAAGAAAGTGGTTTGGAATGCCCAATTTTGTTCTTAAAAATTGGTATTGGCGGGTTTAAACTCTTCGCGGCTTTAAACAAAGAACATTATGTGGTGCCTTTTTTTAATAATTTACCATTTTATTGTCACTCTTCAACTAGCTTTTAAATTAAACAGCATATTAATGATTCATTTTACTTAATATATTTTATGCTAATAACTTAGCGAAAATATATAATATATTCATAAATTTTTTTAAAAAAATTTTAAATAAATTTTTTAAATGCTTTTTTGATTATATTCTTATTTATAATTTTCTTATTTATTTTAAAATAACTGGTACCAAGCGCGTTGCTGGCCCAGAGAAATAATTTTGGAAATATCGTTTGAAATTTGAAATAGCAATCTTGTTTAATTAGAAAGAATGATATTTATTTTCTTATCGACAATGAATACATTCAAAAAAATTGAATAATATGAAAAGAAGAAGTATAAATAATATTTATTCAATTTTTTTAAACTTTATTATTCAAGTGCTTTAATGTAGATAATATTTTTTGTTTTCTTGTCTTCAGTAAATACAAATAAATTTCGTGGCTGGCCGATTCGAGCATCGATTATACAACAGGCCAATTGAAATCGATTATACAATTGCCAACTTATTGATTTTCTAGGTTCAAAGCAATAAGTTGGCAAAGTTTTATCTCCATCAGATGAATGGTACGACAGCGCATAAAATACGAACAAGCAAAAATTCATTTTTATATATTTGTTAAGGATTTCGAGGGAAAATTGATTAAAATAAGAAAATTCTTGAAAAAAATAATTATTATTACTAGTTAATGCTTTCCTTATTAACAAACATAAGCCTTTTACTATTATGAAATTAATTACAAACAAATATGAGGTTAAAAATGGTTACTTTATCGGATCTATCTAGTGGCATCTAGTCAATCATTTAATGATAAAGAATGTTATAAAATAATTATTTATACTTTAATTAATGAGTGCAAAAACTCATTATTTAAATATATTGCAGCTCTAAGTTTTATAATTAAAGACATATTTTATTTCATGCTTAGTTGCTTATTTGACAACTAGAATGAGCTAATCGAAATGCCTGCTGGCCTTGGCGCTGCCTAATCGAATACCCGCCACTGTTAAAAACTTCCTACATTTGACACCAATTGGTTTTTTCCTTGAATATTGCTGCTTTTAATTTCAAGCAAAAGTCTAATGTATAATTTGATACAAAAATTTTTCTTAGCAAAGTATTTTTATTCATTAAAATGTAATGGATATTTAAGCCTTGCTATTTATCCCCCTTTTTTATTGTGTATATAAATCTCTAATACTGAATAAAATTACATGACATTAGATTTTAACTGAAACTTAATGGCTGATGACATCTAACATCTAATTACATGTTGTCTAAAGCGGTAATTTCCATTTTGATCTGCCGTTTTATAATTGATTGCAATATTAAAATTATATTTTATTTCTATCATCTGAGAGCGTCTAATTGTATGGTGAAAATAAACAATCTAATAAATAAATCAAAGAATAGCCAGCAAAATCTTTTAGCATATCGAATATATTATTTGTATACTAAAAATCTATCAAATGCATTGAAGAAAAAAATTGATGAAATAAAACGGGAAAAAGTAAAAATTCATATTCACATTACTAAGAAAATTCAAATAATAAACACTCTTGATTTAAAAAGTGCTTATTATATTGCAGCATTGAAAAGAGGCAGTCGACTCTCCGTGGCCGAATGGTCATATCACTGATCTCATAATCAAGAGATTATAAATTCGTATCTTGCTAGAGACAATGTCATTCACAGTCTGTGTAAATATTTAATTCCTTGATTTTATGTTTTCCTTTATTTCATGTTCCAGCCGATTCTGGACCTTTCTTTAATTTACCGGATAAGTGTTCTGGACTTTTCTTACTGTCCTCAGAGTGGGCCGCGGTGGTAAGGTCTCGGCTTCGGAACCGGAGGGTTTCAGGTTCGAGACCTGATTCCACCAAAGAACCGTCGTGTAAGGGAGTCTGTTGCACGTTAAATCCGTCCTGATTAAACGTCCTCCCGCAGGTGTGGTGTGGAGAGGGGGTGCCAGCTCAGGTGTCGTCTTCGTCATCTGCCCGCGGTTCAAAAATTACGAGGTCCGTCCCAAAATAGCCCTAGTGTTGCTTCAAACGGGACGTTAATATAACTAAACTAAACTAACTAACTATTGTCTCCAGAAAAGTATTCTGGAACTTTCCGTGTTAGTACAAAAGCAGAAGATCTGTCAGTCACTGTGTTCTGAGTTTAGAGTTGAGTTAATAAATTGGTTGAGCTCTACTTCTTGTGTCATTGAGTTCCAGACTAAAGTACTTACGTGGCAATATTTCTGGAAACGATTAAAACAATTTAAAATTTATTGCAGCTATGAAAAGCAATGTTACATATATTGAGTAAAAACATTCTTTTAAAAAATGTCCAGAATTTAGGAAAAAATTCATGCCAACTAAACTGGCAAGAATTTTTGAATGAAAACAACTATCATTATATAAATAATTTTTTGAATTTTATAATGATAAAAAAATAATTTTTATATGCTACTATTTCCAAAATTATCAACGAAAAACGAACATTTCTTAATTTTTTATTAACTAAAATTTTAATTAAAAATTAAAATATTTTTCTCATACTCACATTTCCTATTTTTACCTACTAAAGTACATTTGTGCAGAATTTCGTAGTTCTAGATCCAATGATTTGCCTTGTAAAACGACAAAAAAAAAATGCCCCAGTACACATTTATTGTGGATGTTTTAATTATTTTCGCACGTCCAAATTATCATTTGGATTTTGAATTTATCATTATTGCGTTCTTATGTTGGCAACGATTTGTATTCTGTTTTTCAATTTGCAAGAATTTCATGATGCCAATAATTCGTTATTTTTAATGCATGTTCAAAATGAAATCTACCAAAAATCTGAATCAGAACTTTGAATTGCTCTTTTCTGAACAGAGGAAATTTCTAAAGTATTTTAATAGTATTTTGAGGTCAAATTTTTTAAAATTATTTAATTAATTTGTGAAAATATTTTAATCATATTTTTTTAAAAAATATTTTATTGTTGAACCGGAAATTCCAATGGTTATCGTTGTTGCTATTAATGTTTTATGTTTTTATTTTTTTCATTTTTGATGTTCAAGCTATAAAAATTTAATTTATTTTCCATAATGAGTAGGTTTCCGTATAAAACATTCTTATAATATTGAAATTTTCTTGTACTTACAATTAAAGTTCAATTTCAGAATCAAACATTGGCAAAATATTTTTAAAGGCGTCAGGTTTTTTTTTTTTTTTTTTTTTTTTTTTTTTTTTAACTCTGCTACTCTTTCCTCTGATATAATTGGATGCCCAAAGGTCCAAACAAAAAAAAAGTAAAATATATAGCATAAGGAACAAAATGCTATAAGGCTTCTAAATATACAAAATATACTCTAAATATATACATGTTATATATATCAAAAGTTGAAAAATTTATAACTGAGATAAAGTTTTAAATAATTATATTTAATTGAAATCTTTGTCAACCAATATTCTTGGGAAACGAACTAGTCGCCAAAAACTGTTATTTTTTCATATTTACATAAAGATTCTTAATTTACTAGACTTATATGCGATGTGACGTTTTCACTGTTATAATCGAATTAAGAAAAGATTAAAGTGAGAAGCATATTGAATCAAATAAATTATCTTATCTTACACATTAAATGAAAAATTCAGTTGAATATTAGAAAAGCTACCAAAGACTGCCACATCAAAAGCTTTCTTATTTTTTTACACCTTTCATAGCTCCTATTTATCGAGGAAATTCTCAAATTACTGTAATTCAGATTTCGACAGTTGAAAATGAATTGTCTAAGTTTTTCCCGGAAACACGTTAACAAACCTCTTCATATTCACAAATACGGTGTCACGCATCCAATAACAATGACACGGATAAATGACATTTTCTAAATTATAATAAACGCTGATTAATGATAGGGATGTCGAATAGTGCATCATTTAATAATCACCAGCTGCTCAAGAGACTAGGCGTCTGTAATAAGACACGTCTAATCAAGGACATAATTATCATCGCTCGTCTTGCACTCAAAATGTCGGAAGAATAAAAAAAGAAAGCTACAAGTCACACAATGGTGGGCTCACTTGCCATTGGCACTTAAATGCTGAATCGTGACTGGCAAGTAGTAGTTAATGTCAGCGTAATTTCATATTTCTATTGCGTTTGTGTCTGATTGTATGACAATTTAAAATGGTTCTTTGGTAGAGTTTGTTTTGGTTGAGGATGTGTTGTAGCTTTAAGTTGTCACGGTAGCCAGTGTCTGAGGACATAGATTTATCTTTTTCGTGATGAGTTGATTCATTATGCATGGATTCCTGTATTTTGTTATGTGCAAATGTCATCTGGCATTTTAAAAAGGAATATATGAGTGAAAAAAGAAAAAAATATCATTTTGCATGATTACATTGTGAATTCATGAATATGTTACCATATTGTGTCTTTTCATATCCTTTTATAGCATGTAAGTAAAAGATCAAAGATAATTTTGGATAAAAATATCTTTTTGTATAAAATGAACGTATATCAAAAATTATATTACATTTACTAAATTTAATATAATTTACAAAGTCGATGTTTCATTAGTTTACCTCAATATATGCGTTTTGTTGTACATCAAAAAACATTATTTTCCAATCGTTGGAATCCAGGCTTCACTTTAACCTTAATTTCTAAAAGGAATGTGTTCTTATTTTTTTACGGTGATTCTAATACATGCCAAACTAAAAAAAAAATGCTTCAGCAAATTTTATTCTGAAATTATATAAGTTCAAAATACTTTTACACGGTTTCTTTTACCTGCTTTTTGGCTTTATGCTCTGACTGCATCATGGTTCTAGGCCCTGGTTATGGTTCTAACAGAGAGCTTTTCAAACACATTTTAAAAATTGTGATACTTTCTTCATGAAGAAATAAATAAAAATTTGATTTCCAAACAACTATTGCTTTTCTCTTTTCTAAGAAAATAAATTTAATATATTACTTATAATAAAGCTCAACGTGTGTGTGTGTGTTGACCACACCAGACCATTCAACCTACAGCTACCAAATTTGGCACGTGTATACCTTGGAGGCCGGAAATGTGCACCTGGGGATTATTTTTTCCAATTTTTAATTAAAATTTTATTTATTTAAAAATTAAGCGAAATTTTGGCGTGTTTCTGCTGTAACTTCCGAAAATATTACCGCACATAAAAGATATTTACATGAAGTTAACCCTCCAAGCGGCGAAACCCGTCTTTAGACGGAATCTATTCTCCCTTCAAAACGGCGGGACCCGTCTTTATACGGGAACAAAAAGTCCTTTAAAACTGTCAGTGCCCGTATTTTTACGGTTTACTGTTTTTCCCTTCCCCCAGTCTCAAGCTGTGCGATAATGAGTAGGGAATGTGAGATAAGGAAAAGTGAATTGTTATCAATGGAAGATATGATTGACGTCTTCCTGCTCGCGTCCGTTTATGCATTTTAAAAGCTCGCTTACGTTCTGAGCCGTTACTTTTGAGATTTTGAGATAATAAATACGTAGCCAAAATTAGATTTAAATAAAGGGAATATAAAATTGAACGTATGAAAATATATACCTGGAATGAATAAATATACGTATTATTAGTAATAATTTGATCGATAAGTTCGTAAAGCTTTCTAGCATAAGAAAATAGTTTATCTAAAAATATATATAATTAAAATTTGACAAGTTTCTCTTTTATAGCGTGATTTGATTTAATGATTGCTTATGCAATTTATTTTTCAAAATAAGACACTAAACTTATGTACAGAATTTATTTAACGCACAAAACTTTTTAATTTTTAATGAATTTTTTTTTTTTTTTAGTTTTCATCAATAAGTTTATTTAAAAACGGGGAGATATATAGAACCAATATATTAAAGTGGGATTTTTAGGAAAGATGAGCATTCATTATATTAAATCCTTACTTTTATAATGTTATAATCTATATATGAAAATTGAATATTTGTTTAATTCGTTAAACCTTATAGAATTTCACACTCCTTGGCGAATTCGAACAAAAATGTAAGCATTGTAGATATATAAGTTTCATTGTTTTTATATTTTTCTCTGGTTTTTAATAATATTTTCAAAGTTTATATAAGCGCAGTTTTTAAAGGTTCCATTTTTTTTCGAAATATTAATCTTATTTCACTGCTGAATCCCATATACATCGAGCGGTTTTGTTAATGTTAAACTGGTTTCTTCTGACATTTTTACTTATACGTTTAGTTTTGAGTAATTTAATCCGAGTGAAAGTAAATGAATAAATGATCTAATAGTGAGAACTTTTTGATAATTTAATTAAAATGAAATAATTACACTATATTTTTTTTTGAAATGTTGCCATTTTTTTACCTCCTTGATCTAATTTTATCTCTTATCTTAGCATTAAAAAAATTTTTAATGCATACAGCTGACATTTAGACTATCGTCTTCTCCTGTTTGTCCAGTTTGAGTTCACTGGATGTGATTTTAATTTATTTATCAAGTGTGTTAGTTTTTATTTCCTAATATGCCAAATGAAGAAACTAAAACGCTTGTACGCTTGTTTAGTGTCCCAAAGCTTTAAAGAGGTAATTAATTATTGTTAATTAGGACTAAGGTTTCTAAACATTCTAAAGAAATTGTATATAAAAATACAAAAATTTAAATGCAAAATCTGTATGTTTTCATTCTTTTTCACAAACAATAAACGCAGGCGAGGTGTTTTATATATACTAGTTTGTATATGTAAAATTAATGTATCTTGTTCTGACATTTTGGCTTAATTTTTTGCACATTTTTTTTTAACATCTTTAAATTTTTAATGTACCTAATGTATATTATATATTTTTTTAGTTTGTTGAAGAATACAATTGTATTTCTCTTCGTAAGTTTGACAACATTATATATTTTATCCCACTAGATTACTTTTAATATGCACCGATTGACAAATCTGATAAGCTTTCCTCACTACAGATTTTTGTCATAAATATAGACTTCACGTCATAAATATAGACTTCAGGCATTTTTTTGTAGCGTTATTGAAAATCTAAGTACTGAGTTTTGAAAATTTGTGTAAATACTGTAGAAAATGTGAACAATAATGCTCTTAAAACAGAACGAATATGAACGCGTACTTAAAAACCTGTTACAAGCTAAAACTATTTTTACAAACACAATCAAAAACATTTTCAAAATATATGTTTACTTATATACACATCTTCATTAATATGCTACTTTTATTAGTAGTTTATAATAAAACTTCTATTTGTGCTATTACATTAGGTTTTTAATGAAGGGATTGTTACCTGAAACCAAAACAGTTTTGATTCCGTTTTACATTAATTCCTTAAATAAGAAATTAATCCCTTCAAAAATCCAGCATGCACCTAGAAACTCAATGTTTTACCAACGTTCAATTATGGTTTAAGCAATCTAATAAATATATACAGATGGTGCAAATATATACAGATATATTTGCACCAAATTTAAGACTAAAAATGTTGTTTTTCCAAATTCTTTACATAATTAATGAATTAAAATAGACGATCTTAAAACTTCTTAGTGATTTAAAAAGAAAACTTTTGCAATGAAATATGTTCTGTATTTTTTTAGTAGCATATGTAGCAGATAAATGCAGATGAATCCACATATAATTATTGTGATTTCTAATATAGTTGAATTTTATATAAGATACTTATATGGGTTTTATTTTTAGAACTGTGCAATAAAATTAATCCCTTACTTGAAATGTACCCTTACTAATTCCCTTACTTGAAATGTACAAGAAAAATGTACAAAATGTGCAAGAGAATAGACACATTTAATTTGATGACAAAACAGCAAGTAAATTTACTTCATAGAAAAATTACGAGAAATGGCTCAACCTATGAACCTCTATAGCCTCTGGGTCTCTCGGAAAAAATTATATTTTAAAGGTAAATGATTTATACGAAATATTGAAAGTTTGAAATGCAATAAATGTTTTTCCGGAGATTACCAGAAATATAGCAATATAACAAAATAATTAAATAAAAACTAATGCAAAAAGTAGAATATATAAAGAAATATATTAATGCACTTAATGATTACAAAAGATCCTATTAGATTTTTTATAGGGGATGCAATTGTAAAATCAAACCCGTCTTATTTATTCTTGGAATTATGAAAAGAACAAATACAAATATTTTAATTACAAAATGTCAGACAAAAAATATTTAAAAAATTACACAATCTTAAAGAAATATTCCGAATTTCATAAAAATAAATTAATACACAAGTCCCGAAAAATTTATTTACAAAAATTTAGTTTTTCTCTTAGGATTATAAGATGGAATTGTGTAGTATAATGAAAATAAGAATATATCAAAGAATATATACGGAAACGTCCTGAAAATGCTTGTTGCAAAAGATATCTAGAATACATACAGCTTATTTAAATAATAAAATTAAGTCCCAACTGCCAATGGGAATATGATTTGTGAGACTGAGAAGTGTCAGTAATCCATCACAGTATGGTATCTTTCAAAGCATGGTGTTATACACAGTGCGACCTTGCATTGTTTGCACTCGAACCTAGTTTCTTTCCGCAAACGACGGCTTTTATTATCAAATTTTTTGCCGCACACAATACACACGCTTGATAAGGTTTTATTTTTTCCTGTCGCTTCAATATGTGCGGGAAAGTGGCGTCCAGTGAGGCGGTCGGCTGAAGTCAGAAGTTGCACATTTTTCTTCTCTCCATACGTTTGAAATAAACTTTCTATTAAGTTTAATCTAAAATCCAGATGTGTCATTCTACCTCCACATTTTTTAAACAGTACAAATGCATTCCACACGCACTGGTTCAATAATTGTCTGAAAATCTTCTTGTAATATTTTTTTTGCTGATTTCGAACTGTTGGGTAGTATGATAAGCATTGATCAGCCATATCCACACCTCCCATCGTTCTATTATACTCTAAAACAGCCTTAGGCTTTTTAGTTTTAATTTCTTCAATATCGCCATTACTTTTCTTCTTCCTTTTGCACTGCTTAACAAAATCAATTGTGTGTATTGTGCTAAGCATATGGATTGGCTTCTTATCCATATACTTTAAAATACACATTTTACCTTTCTGGAATCCAATTATCTCTCCTTTTTTAATATTTTTGCCCTTTATTTCTTGTGGAATTCCACGTCTATGTGATCGTAGAGTTCCATAAACATCTGTTTTATTAGTTATCAAAATCTCTGCCAGTTCAGGCGAAGTATAAAAATTATCCAAAGTTATGCAATAACCTTTACCTAGAAGATTTTCCATCTGCGTCATAACTATATTAGTGGTTGAAGAATATTTATTCGCGTTTTCCCATAAAGGCATGTCTCTTCCAGTGTATACTAAGCTATTCCAAATATATCCGGTACTTGATTCACATAATTGGTAAAATTTTACTCCAAATTTTGACTTTTTCTTGGGTATGTATTGCTTAAAGAACAACCGGCCCTTATATAAGAGCAACGATTCATCCACAGTCACTTCGCATTCAGGAATATATGAAGATTTAAATTTCCTGTTTAAGGCTTCATATACTTCATATATTTTTCGCAGTCCAGGTTGAGGATGATTGCTTGTATCTATTGTTGCATTATTAGTGAAGTGCAAGAACTTTATTAATAAAGCAAACCTTCTTTCGGACATTATCTGACCGAAAAACGGAGTGTAAATGAATGGATTTTGGGACCAATACAACTTTTGAATCGGCTTTTGAAGGATTCCTTGGAGTATCAATAGAGCCAGAAATACTCGTATTTCACTGGAATCCGTATCTCTCCAATCATGCGACCTTGAACTGGGTGTTAATTCATTATTTTCAATGAAATCCTCTGCAAAACGGTTCGTTTCACTGGCAATAAAACTAATGATGTCATCATCAAAAAAAATTCCGAAGAATTCCAAAGGTGAAGAACTGTGGATTTCAACTTTTACTCCGGGATTCGCAGTAAATGGAAATCTTGGGGGGAGAAGGTCCAAGGTTGTCTTCATCCAGACGACACCAGTCCCTTGCATCATCTAATGATGCATCCTCATCACTCTCAGAAGAGATATCTGAATACGATGAATCAGAATCAGAGTATTCTTCATTTATAAATTAGTAGATAAAACAAAAGCGATGAAATATTTTTAAAGTACTGAAATTTGCCAAGTAACAACAAATTAAATCAATTAGGAACTCTTTAAAATTTATGTCATTTAATATAATGTAAACTTAAAAGTAACTTTTCTAACCTACACTATCGACCTAGTTTCCTACCCAGCTGACTAGGTACTCCACACAGGTTGCTCGATAGGATTTGAAAGGAAAAGAAATCTAAATATATGAATAAGTTTGTAGCTTCACTATCTCAACTATCTGCAGAATAAGTAAAGACTGCCCATTTCTGGTCTTTACTTATATAGAGTCCCTATATCGATATTCAATTCCTTCGCTCCTGTTTTTATTGTCAACTGATATGCCCTCTTGTACAATAATCATCTGGCATGCAAATGGGAAAATAATTCTTCAAACTATCACATGCTTTGAAATCGCATATCAAACTTCAACCACAAAATTTTCTCATAGTTTCTTTATGTTTGTTCCCACGATTAGAAACCTTAAAAACAATTATTGTTTAGCTTAAGGTTAAAAAAAGGGAGGGGGGTCGCTTAGATTCCGAACAGTGTGAGAACAAATTCGATTTAAATCGGCTTGTCAAGAAAAATGCTCAAAAAGATATTGTCAGAAGAACATCTGATTGATAGTCCCCTAACGTTTCACCACAAAGTACGTCGTTAATGGTAAAACCCACAGATGTTATTTCAAGGAGTATTTCCTTATAATTATCAACTAGTCCTAAAGAGGAGTAAGAGAATTCACAATTTTCTGGAAATGGAACCTTATCTTACGCAGTGCCCTGATAGTAAACCTAAAGATGACTCATAACACAAAAGGCTTTAATTTAAGAATCGCTAATAAATTTTTGTGAAGTCTGTCACTCAGTAAGAACATCCTAAGCGTTCTTTCATTGTAAAAAGTTAACAAAAAGGTTAAAATAAAAGCGATATTTATACAATATCCCTCTTGACAATATTCAAAATATAAACTATTCAGCAGCAATTAAAATACACAAAAATCCACAAAAACCATAACAAAAATTATTCCAATATGCTAAAAAAGTGTAACACTAAAACAAGTTATTTTCTATCACTGAATAAGAAAAATTCGGAAACACCCACATTTCAAGCAATTTGAAATTCTTTATTCTTAATAACCTTTAGCCTCACATTTTCATTTTTTAAAAACCGAATTCGTTTGAACGAGGATGCCAGATACGCAGGAATATTTCTACTAAATTAGTGAATTTCTCTACTTATAATGAAAATGAGTATTCGAATTAACGATCAAACTGTTTGACCTAGGGCGAACACACTTCATCCGTATATAATTTGGAACTGGGAATGTACACCTCGGGAGAAAATTACCAAATATTTTAATTAGAATTTTTGTTAATTAAAAATTAATTAAAATTTTAACATT
>JAPMOR010099591.1:677082-701319 GCA_026543865.1 Argiope aurantia
GATATTTTCGAATGAACTTTAAAATTTTAATAATTTTTATTAACCCTTTAAATGGTTTTCTTTTCTTAGTCCTGTTGGAGTAAAATGCTTTTAGAATTGAGATTTACCTAGGGAAAGAGATTCACTTATTAGATAAATTTAATCTGATTCATTAATTACATTTTTCAATTAATAATTAAGAAACAGTTCAAGACACATCATTTTATTTGAGATAAACAAATGAAGGCCTCTTTGTCTCACTGAAAAATTCGTAAGAATTTATGCCAACTTACATAATCTTATTCAAAGATGAATGAATTTGGTGATGAGCGTAATTCCCATGCCCTTAGAAAGGGTAAATTAAAATTTTAAAGAAATGAGTTCCACTGTCCAACGTATGTAAGTGCTGATTTTGGTAATTCTATTTCAAACTGTGAAGTCTGAAGATCAGCAAAACAAACAGACAAATAATGGTGCACACACTCATCCATCTTTATTATTAACTGAGACAAATGTTTGTGCGTTTCGGCGCTCTATTAGAGCTTACATATTTATCTCAGTGGAATATACATCTAAGAAAAAGAAACTGTGCATTGTAGAAATTATTGTTTTTCTACTTCTGAAACATTTTAAAAAATTATTAATTAAAAATTAAATTAGATTTTGATGAGTTTTTTTTTATTACAATTATTGCAGTATAAAAAGGGTTTTTTTTATCATCTTAAAATTCAAAAGATTACTTTTTCAATGATTCATTTGTTTTGAACTTTATTTATTTTTTTTATTTATTTGCAATAAATTCAAGAGCATATATTAAGCCTTTTTAACAACAGCAAATTTCACTGTTATAAAATAATTCAACCCGTTTGCATTATTGCTACACTTTTTTTTTCTATTGTTCAAGATGAAGTTACGAAGACATGGCTTATATTTCCATAATTAGTAAATTTCTGTTAAAGCGTGCTTTTAATATACTTTTAGAATTTTTTTGTAATTGAACTAAAGTTTAATTTTAAAACTGAGCATCGAAAAAAATTTTCAACTTTGCATTCATTTTTAAAATATCTGCTCTATCTTGTAATATAATTAAAAATATAACAATATGTATGATTGTTTTTATAACTTGAAAATTACATTATTATTATAATAAGCTGAATTGTAGTTTAATCAGAGAAATTTTCACTGGATAAGATATATGATAGATCATCTGAAACATTTCAAAAATTAAAAAGAAATATTCAGTAGTATACATAAAACTTTATTGCTAAATGATTCTATTCCCCGAATTTAGAAATTTAATAAGCCTGATTGGTTTCAACAAAACAGGTTTTGCATTAATTGAAGTTTATTCACTCCCGTTTTAAATTAAGGATTTACTGTCGTGTAGCTGATAGAAAATTAAAAAATTATGTAGTATAGAATGGTGCATGGCGTCTGAAACAGTAGGAGTTATATGACTATCAAAATTTAAAATTCTAAGATGTTTTGCTTAAGAAACCATTTAATTAAAAATTTTATATTGACCAGCCACCTCGACACATGGGTTGGTCGCCAAAAGCAGCTAGAAAGAAATGAATAAATAAAGATCAATGCAACTACATCTGCAAAGCTTTTAAATTCAGAATTTTTTTTAATGATTCGTTTATCCCACGGTATGTCGTTCTCCGATTGCAAAATAGTAAGGGCTTTGATTCTAACCCAAATAACTTAAAGTTGAAATTTTCTTTTTGAATTGTAATTTATTTTAAAATGGTTCTTAATATTCTGTGAGAGCCTTCTTTAGAAGCATTCGAAAAATTCCAGTTGCAAATTGTCTAATTAAAAGTCTAAATAACCTGCATTATTTAAGTCATTTTTCCAGTCCAAATTTGTATCATGGATATTACAAAGAAATATTTTGACAATTACTTTTATGTGTTGCAGTCATAAGGTGCATCAGCTGCATAATCCAGTTATTTCAGCATTACTGAATATTGTAATTATTGTAAAATATATTTAATTTCAAAATTTTAATCATGCAGATAAACACCAAAAACCGATATCTCGGAAATTGAAATATGGTATGAAATTCCATAATTATACAATCATTTTCTAAATACTGAAGAAGCAAATTTATAATTTGATGTTACTTATCGCAATTATTGTTTTAAACGCTCATTTTAAAATATTAAAATACAGTGGCAATGCGCTGAAAGGATTTTTTTTTCAAGAATTAAATCGATTGTACGTAATTTCGAGAAATAATTTCACAGTAAGAGGGGATTAAAAATTTTGAGAAACATATTACAATGAAAAAAAAAATAATAGCTTTCAATTTATAAAAATTAGATACTTATCAAATTAAACATAACAATAATTTATTCTTAACGTAAATTTTATGCGGTGTTTTATGAAACAATCGAAAAACCTCAACAAAAAAAAAACAAAAAAAATCACACTTTTTGCATTTTTAATCTATGTTATTGTAGCTCTCTTCTTAACCACTAAAAGAAAAATTCTCTTAAAAATCGAAAGGCAGCGATAGCGATAAGCAATAACTGTAACTCCCCATGTGGTAAGCTAATGACTTATAGATCCAGCAGCGCTGAACTGACCACAAAAGGGGGAAAGCAATCCCTTTGTCAAAATCCTGACACTTTTAAGAATAAACCTGTTATTCAGACGTGCCGCTATCGGTGAGTATAGCGATCCGAACGCCGCCGACAGGAGGGTTAAAGATCAAAAATTTATCTTTTAAATGATACTAATGTTTTAATCTTAAAATTAAATTTCTATTTTTAATGAATATTTAAATAAATATTTTAACTATGTTTTTCAATAATTTTTTTCGTAAAAAATAAAAATTAAGATTAAGCACGTTTCGCATTCATGGGGAAAACTTAGCTTTTTTCAAAGTGTTGCCATCACATTGATTAAAGCTCCAATTAAAAATAAATTAAATCTTTCTGGTAATGAAATCCGCAAAAATATAACTGTAGGAAATGAAACAAATATGAAATATTATTTTTTCTAAAAAATAAATTCAAGAAAAATTATTTTATGATCTTTTACACTCTCTATATTATTAATCCAATAAATCAGTTTTATTTTAAGCCAAGTTTTGTTTAATATGAACAGGATATCCATTCAAATCAGGGTCACACAGCTAATTTGTAAACCTTTAGTAAGGCACAGATATGCTAAAATGGTCTAAATGGAAAATGATTATATTTTATATAACTTGAATCAATAAATGCTCTAATAAATAATAATGAATTTTTGATTTTACATAAAGCTTCTGCTGTGGAAATCACGTTTAACAAAATGTTCTTGAAACACTAATATTTTAAATAAAAAGAATTAATTTCCAATCAACTAAATCAATGACTTAAACTGACTGATTTATGAAAATTTGAATATCACTATTCAATAAAAAAAAGGATAATTTTAGATTTTCCATCGATCGTTTCAAAGTAAATACGCCAATCAACGAGCAGGTTTCTCAAGATTAATTGGCCTAAGATTATGAAAATGTTGAGTTTCTCTAAATTTTTAACATTCAAAACTTCATAAATATGTCTTAGTTGATCGTGGAAAATAGAAACAATCATTCATTTATTTAAAATTTGGTGTGTCCAAAATATTTCTCAGAATATGATACCTTACAGCATCAAATTTAGACTTCATAATTTTTGAAATATATTTATAGGTCGGAGCAAAATATTATTATTGATTTCATTTCGATCCTTTTGAAAGAAAAACTAAAAACTGAATTTTATGCTGAATCTGAGAAATTTTTGTTGAATTATTGTTTGAGATATTACATAAATTATGAAAAATATTTTGTAGTTCACATAAGACTTACATACCGAGCGATTCTGTTTGCAATACTCATATTCAATAATAATAATAATAATAAATAAATAGCAATAAAGATGATAAATAAAATAAAACGCTTGGTTTTATGAAAAAATATCTTAATATTAATTGCAATTTCATCATTTTCACTTTAAATTAAAGTTGAAGTTTTACCGGAATTGACAACAAATTAGCAAAATATATATAATAAATTGAACGAAACGATCTAAAGAACAATATAAATTTTTTATGACTATCAAAATTTGAAGATTAAAAATGTTTTGTTCGAGAATCTATTAAGAAACCAGTTACTTAAAATATTTAATTGAAAATTTTTGCGAGCGGTAATACTGGCGAACCGGCTGGTCACCAAAGGCGGCTAGTTATATATATAATATGATATATAAATACAATAAAAAACAAAATGAAAATAGTTATAATAGAATTAGAACATGAAAATGACACGCAGTAATAAATACCAGTGTAATTTTATTTTTGTATTTATATTATTTTTATTCTAATGGCAAATTAAAAATGCTCTTGCATTGTTTTGGTTCAGTGAAATTTAGACTTCGCAATTTCTTCAGCACATTTATTGACTGAAATATCTAAATTTGCATTTACCGATTGAATTCTAAATTTACATTCACTTACTAATCTAAAAATATTTAGTATTACCTATATAAAAATATCTAAATTTACATTTGCTGACTAATTTAGTACATTTACTGATTGAAATATGTATCTAACTTTTATATTTAAGAAATATAAATGAAATTCAAAATATATTTTTTCAGTAATTTTTCTAGTGAATCAGCAGATCGCTAATAGATGAATATAGATGAATAATAATAATAATATCCCATATAGATGAATAATACTAATAAAATATTAAAAAAGAATAGTAATACATTTTAGTTGCAGATTTTTGTATTTTAATAATTTTTTTAATTAATTATTTCAATGTCCCTATTTTGTATTTTTTATTCTTAAATCCACGAGCATCGTTTGCTCTTTTTTTATTATTATTATTTTATGTCCTGACATAATTACTTCAATTTTAGAAAAATTTCAGGTTGAAGTTCAGAAAGTAGTTTCACTTATTTACAAAAAAAAAAAAAAAAAAATCATATCAGAAACATAAAAATGAAGAAGCACAGATACATAACTTACATACCGCTCATGAGAATAAAACTAGATAATTTTTACATCCTCTAGCAAGCAATAAAGCCATAATAGCTGCAGACATTAAAAACACGTCAGGCTTGAACGAACCCGCATTAGGCAATAAAACTCACATAAGGAATACGAGAAAAAGAAACAATACTCTCCGGTAATAAAGCAAAATGCAACGCAATTAAATTACTGTAATTTCCGCTCTCACCGACTAAAAAACACAAATGCAAAGCTGTCATTTGATTGTAAAAATAGATCCCCTTCGTAAAGAGAATGGACGCCATTTTAGAGCATCAACCAAAATCTCCAGCTGATCAGTGCAAAATCTGCCAGTGAAGAATCCAAGTTGCTGGCTGCTATACCAATTAAAAGCCATAACCGGCAAAGAGAAACACTATTATTAAAGATTGAAATTGTAGTCTAAGAGGCCATCTCTTGTTCGAATCTTGTAGACTATTATCATCATTATTGGACACTGCCAATCTGGGTGGTCTCAATATACCATTTGGCTATTGTATGACCGAAAAAAAGTAATTTATTGCAGGTAACGACTTGGGATTATTACTTTTATTAGGCGCTTATTCCCTTGTAATTTGACTTTCTTTCATGGTTCAGCCTTTTTCTGGTCTTCCGTCTGTTACTTTACCAAACACATATTTAACTATGGATGAAAAGTTGCATAACACAAAGGGAAAGATTTACAGTGTATCCATCATTTGGATATTAAAATAATATACAGATCATTGGCATAAACGAATGAGATTACAAAAAACGTGCTTTTTTTGTATGATTTCTTTTATTGAAAATCTGGAGTATCTTAATTTTCCTCTTTATTAGAAAAAGTGTAAATAGGTATTATAAGATTTAGGAAAGTTATTATTTTTATTTGAGTGAAAAATAAATTTCAGAAAAAGAGAGTAACGTATGTTTACAGAGAAATGAAGAATGTATATTCAAAGGAGAAAAAAAATTAATTATCCTTTTCTTGGAAAATGAAAATTTACTTTACACCTTTTAAAAAATTAATCTTAACATGTACATATGAAAATTAATATTAAAGAAATATTTTTGGCGAAAATTTTAATGCATAACACCAAATAAGAATACTTTCTATGAAGTAAATTAAAATTATAAAATTTATATTTCTTAAGTATTAATAATTTCAAGCGCTTAAATATTCTCATTCTTTGAAATTAAATTTACCATAATTATTATTTACTCGCATTGCAAAACTTTGTCATGTAATGTTTCAGTTTATTGTTCCAATGCTTGTCAATTTATTTGAGCAAAATTGTATTTATAAATTAAATTAAAATTGCATGGAGTATTGTATAAAAAGAAAAATATTACGCAACAATTATTTTATTTCATTAATAGTGCAGCAGAAAATTGGTTGTTTGATGGATATTGAATCAAGAACCGCATACTAGATTATAGAAAATGGTTTCTTTATTCCACGAAAAAGCACGAAATACAGGTAACAAAACACAGGCAAACGTGATCAAAGACAACGCTTTCAGATATCACTCTGCTTTGCGCATTTGCTCTGGTGCGTTCCGTAACAACTGTTGCAAAGCTTTTACTGCTGAATTAGTGGCTATTTTCTGAGCTCTCAAGAAAATTTCGCTTTCCACCCACCTTAAATTCATTATTTACACTAATAGCAGGAGTGCGTTGGAGGCACTCTCCAACTTGCACAATCATCAAATACATCCAATAGCTGTACGAATTCTGTTCACTTTGCACACCTTGCAAAATGAAGATTTTCAAATCTTCTTTTGTTGGGTCCCTAGTCATGTTGGCATTTATAGCAACGAATTGACGGATTCTGCTGCAAAATCTGTAGTGTCGCCCTTGAACCAAGGTCTTCCATGCAGTGATGTTAGGTAGGCCTCAATAAACACATAAATTTTACCTGGCAAAATACATGGGATCTGCAGATCCAGAATAAACTTCATTCTGCCAAACTAACTATTGGACTGTGGTCTAATCACCTTATACGTGAGGTTGATGTCAAATTGACTCGTCTCCGTTTAGGGCATACTCGCTACACACATAAACATCTCATTTTTGGAGAGGCGGCACCAAAGTGCCCTACATGTATGTGAATTTCACTATAAATTACATTTTAATTGAATGTCCATCGTTTAATTCCTCTCATTCAAACTTTTTTAAGTCATCGCCATTAATTTTGGAAGACCTGGTGGGTGAGAAAATACCACCGAAATATTTTTAAATTTTTAAAAACAATTGGCTTTTATTCTTATATATATAGTACTTTTTAACTTCATGTTTTGACATTTTACATGGATTCATTGTTTCATTTTTCTCGCATCAGTATTTCATTTAAATATATTTATCATTGTACATACTTCACATTTATTATTAATGGTAATATCATTTTAATGTTGACACTTTCTTTTATATTTTAACATGTGTGTTTTTATAGTTTGCTCTTTGGCTTTACCATTTGCTTGGCGCAGCAAAGCCAAATATGGCTCTTGCGCCAAAAAACAACAAACAACCTTCAGAAATCAACAACACAAAAGCTAACAGCAAATCTTTAATTGGTATATCCATTCAGAATATAATAACAATCCAAGAGAATTACTTTCTCCTATAAACGATTCGCCTTTTGTAATCGCCTAACAAAAAGCGGAATTTTTAAAAAGAATTTTAAGATAAAGCTCCTATTGTAGGTACCGCGATAGTTCTTTATTTTTCAAAATCTTCAATTTGGTCTCTAACATTGGGATCTTTCACCTAAATTCAATAAGAATATCTGTAAATCTGTCTATTCAGCGATGATACTAACATTGCAGGAAAAACAGTATTTTAGATTCGTAATAATGTAAATAGGGCCGTGAAGGCATTAATCCTTTCTAGGGCCGTTTGAAGTATGCTTCCCACCAAATTTATCAATCTTTGTATGAAATTATGTAGGTTGACATAAGTTCTGACAAATATTTTTAGTAAGTCAGAAACTTAGATGCTTCAGTTCTTTATCTCATACAAAATGATGTGTCTTGATTTGTTAATTAATTATTAATTAACCAAATTAATTAATTAATCAAATTAAATTGATCTAATAAGCGAAATGAATTCCTTTTCTTATTCTAATTTCAAGCGTAAAAATATTTTAACATAATATGACTAAAAAAAATGGTCCTTTAAAGCGTTAAATGATTAATTACTATTGCATAGCAAAAGGAATTTTAGAAAAAGAAGATGAAGATAAATAAGGAAGAAAAGAAAATAAATCACAGACAATTTTTAGCAATGCAAATTTTGTAACATAGTCTCCAAATCTGTTTGAAGTTTGATATTTTTCAAAGTGTAGCAGTAATATATCTATATATATATAGTAGTCAATAGTGACTATATATATATATATATAGTCACTGCTATTAGTCAATTTCTCAAGTTTATCCCAAATATTATTCTAAAACAAGACTTTTCGGGAAAATGTTATTTGAGCTTCATTGATGGAAGCACAAAAAAACTATAGCAAAGTTGACAATCTATGTAATAAAATAAGATTGACAAAGTTGCAGCTTCATCGGATATTGTTAATCTGCCCACTCGGCCCCAAAGTATTAAAGAAAAAAAACTTTTCTTTTTGAAAAAATCATAAGTTTTCCGCAGTGAAATTAAAAGATTTATTTTATAAATGTATTTTGTATCAGGTCTACACTTGACTGTATTCATTTCTACAACTCTTTTAACAAATAATCAGATCAAAGATCAGATTTTCGAGAACGGGCATGGAAATATGACTTTATTTTTGAGCAAGAGAAGTTTGTTGCAATTGATAATTCTTTTAATGTTTTTTTACTATTCTTCAGTAATAAATGTTTGAATAATTTAACATTTAATATTTCAAATAAGAGACTTTTTAATGAATAGATTTTTATCCAATTCGGTTAGAAGTAGTTGAATAAATGTGAGATGTAATTAAAAAATCGTAACGTGTTGATTTAATTAGCTATTGCAATAAAACCATAAAAATTTTATTGCGTTTAATTTAATTATTACCAAAAGAACCATTAGATATAACAAATAATAATATAAGAATAGGTTTAATGGACAAATTTCTCAATAATAATTTCATAATTTAAAAAATATTAATATATAAATTAAAGAAAAAAATAAAAATAAATGATTAAACTAAAACAAAAAGTATTTTTTTTAGTTTACAAACAAAACTAATTTTTTAAACTTGTATACACTTACGTACTGAAACAAAATGCGCCCTGAAAGAGGTTGTGTATACTAATGTTCATATTAATTAATTTACAATGTAGGTTAATTTGCATTTTAATTTCGATAGGAATCATGCCATTAATTAATTTTAAAACAGAAAGTTAATTTGATATTTGTTTTTAAGTGTGTTTGAAGTAATAATTTTAGGTGTGTACAGTTTTTTAAAATTTAAATCAAAACTTGAGAGGGAGGGGGACAGGAAACTTTTAAATCAAAAAGGGTGTCTATATGTAAAATATATATATATATATATATATCCGAATCAACATTATAATTGCAATACATTATTGGGTTAAATCCTGATTTCTAATATTATTATTAAATCACAAGGTGTCCAATTTTTATCAAAACTCAAATATGTTCTAGTAGCTTTGATTATCACCGACTGTTGCACTTCCCCCTTTTTCCTCCTCACTTCCCTTTCTTTCGAAATAAAGGAAACTTGTTCGAGCGAATAACAGAAAAAGAAAACACCTTCGAGAATGAACTGTTTGAGGAGGGAAGGTGGAAACTTCTTACTTAAACAGCAACGATCCTAGGTGCCAATAGACATAGAGAAAGCCTTCGTTAGGAACGCTTTTAGGGCTGCTGAGTTCTTCAATCGGTTGGAAAATGTCGCCAAAAAAACCAAATAGGCTTTGGTAAATTCGAAAGTTTTGGGGGATATAAATTTTAATTTTGGGCAAAATATTCAAAGTAAGAATTTTAATACTCTTTCCAATTTGACTACTCTAGTCGCCTTTGCAGACCAGATAGTTGAATCTGATAGTTGATGATTGATAGGTGAAATGATTTGGCTTTTGGAATACTAACGGGCGCACACACACACTTCTTTATTGTTAGTAGAAAATGTCAAACCGATGCTCTATAAACAAACATGATGAGGATGATGATGTCGTGTCCGCGTTACCACGGAAAGTGGGGTGCAGTAGCTTCTGAGGGTAAAAACGGTATCATGTATAAAATGTGAATTTCATTAGAAATAAATTAATAATAAAGGATAGAAATAGTAATAAATTAATACAGTGATTAATTAATAAGCTTATTCTTCAGTAAGAAATTGGTTTATTAGAAGAATATTTTAAAAACGTAATGTACGATATCATTTTCTTGAATTAATTGTGCTGAAAATCACTTCAGTGTTTTCTCGAACTGCAAAATGCTAATAAAAATGTTAGAATTTTTGATGAAATTATTGGTATATGTAGAGGAAAAGTCAAGTCAACCATCTGATTCTTCGACTAGCCACGAAGGCACACGGATTTAAACCATAAAACTGAATGACGGGACCGCAGCAACAGCAACACTGGCGGGAACTGTGGTTGAGTCCTAAGGGCCATAACCGGCTAAAGTACAACCCTCCCCGAAGGAAGTACGTCCCATCATCGATGGGGGGAGTCAGACCCCCCTCCCCCACCTATTTATGTACCCTCCAGGGTGGTGAGATCCAACCACCATGACGGAAGCATCTCTTCCTCATTTCGAGGTTACCCCCCCCCCGGGGGTTTATGTAGAGGAAAATCTGAAACTTATTATACTTCTGCATTTACTTTTTTACTTTTTTTTCTGTAATTTCCACCATAAAAATATGATCTTCCAAGACTTGCAACAAGAATTATTAAGATCGATCTCAAATAGAAATAGTAGTGTATGACTATTTTTCTGAAAGAAAATATTATTTTCACAGCTTTGATTTTTTTCATTGTATATAATTTTGCTATATAAAGATATCGATACATCTTTTTATGTAAAAGAGTCCACTCTTTTTAGATTATTAAACAAAATATTTGAAACAAACGTATTCTTTTCTTGAATAATTTTTACTCACTAGTATTGAAGATCCTGAAGAGGCAGTGAATATTTCTGTAACTTCAAGATTCAATTTCTCATTTCCCCCGGATGTCGTAATCCATCCTTTAGAAAGCTGTGATGCACAAAATTAACATTTCAAACGAGGAATTCCTTCTTAAGAAGGAATTAATTTCCATCGTGTGCGGTTTTTTAATTCATTAACATTGGAAATGCATGAATTGGTGGGAGAACACCCTCACAGGAATATCTTTAAATTTTTAAGAGGTATAAATTTTTTCCATTTTATATGAATACTATAGGGATTTAAAATATTTTCCATAATTGGAGTCATAATTTTAAGATCTTTATCCTTTAAACTTATTGTGCTTCCTTTTTATAAGTGTAAAACGTTGTTTGTATTTTAACCTTGAGGGAATGGTTTGTTTAACAATCATATGGTAATATACACATACCACTTGTTTTGGCGCAGCATAGCCAGTTTTGGCTCTTGCGCCATAAAAATCGAACATCCATCCAACATCCATCCTTCTTAAGAAAATTATTATATCCGTAGTGCTAGCTCTAGATAACTCGATAAATATTGGATATTTTTTGCCTAATTAGAAATACAGGACAAATTTCCAAAGGACAGTTTAATTTTTTCTTCAAGGGATACAATTTTTGCTGTTCAGTTAAACTTGATTAAATGTTTCCATATGGTTAAAGGAAATAAAAAGTTAAATGTGAATGTCGAATTTTATAGGGACGAGAGAAAACAACGGCAATTAAAACAGCGATGTGAACACACAAGTTCTCACAAAAAGAAAATGTTACAATGATTACAATGTCCTTGACCAATGCATCAATTATTTTCAAAAAATTTATCAAAATGTTCAGGCATCATAAACAAATAAGAATCATATTTTTCTGAGGTGAATGAATTTTGATGGATTTTTTTATCAAGAAATAAGTCAAATGACCTATTAAAAAAAATTCAGCATTCGACTTCATTTATTGCTTAATATTTGTCAATTGCGCTTAGTTTCAATCACATCTTGTATTTAGAGCAATCTGAAAAAGGAAAAAAATATTGATTATAATAACAATATGAAAAAATCTATCTGGATCAGAAATAACTTACAACAAACATAATGATAAATATATAAATAATACTTATCGATTATTGTATATTTTATCAGGGTATGATAATATGTTGAATGTTGTTAGGGAGATGTAAGATCTTTCAGAACTTAAAGTGTACCTTTTATTCAATCAGACCTAATACATCTTTATTAACTTTATATATCTTTTATCAATCATATTTCAGTGACAAATCCTGATACAAAAATTCAACTTCTGTTCAATTTCTGGTATTTACTAATATTGGAAAGGGAATTGATAGTTCGATGTACGTAATAAAATTTATGACAAGAAATAACCAAGAATGAAATTCGATCATACATGCTGAATTCTGTTACAAACTAATGGGTATAAAATTTTTATAAGAAATGAAAAAAAAAAAAAAAAAAATGGGAACTGTTTTAACCCCTTCATGGATAGATTTAGAATTTTTTTAAAAATATCATTAAATAATTAATACCAGATAATTTTAAAGAACCGTGTAGACAAAGTAATCTTCGGTGGACTAAATAAATCATAAGTCATTAATCAAACTATGGCAACTATTTTATCTTCCTACCGAAGTTTAATATGTAGGGTAGAAACTTTAATCACGACTCTCTTATGTTAATATGGAATATTATCAATGGTTACTATTTTTGCAAATCTTTAGTTGTTATAAACCTTAAATCTTTAGTTGTTATATTGTATTAATTTATGACCATACACAGCATTTTGGACGATTTATCTGGAACAACATATTTATCTAAGGTTCTGTCCAGTTCTATCCGACTTATAAGCATTTAATTTTTCTTAGTATAATATCGAAACTACATCATTATTTTGAATTATATCATTGGTATAGTTACTGATTGACCATTGTAGTACATCATCTGAAATCCCATCCTTGGGCAACATTCTATGATGCTTGTATAAATGAAGCAGATTTCAGCATGAATGCGAAATATTCTGTTTGCAATGTTTCAAAATGTCGCCATAATTTTTACATTTCGCTTATAATGCAACTGTCATTAATACAGATTTCGAGAATTATTATTATTATTATTTTAAAATTTCGAACAACTTTTCACCGATTAACAATTCTTTATATAGGAACGGCATCTATCCGTGATATTAGAAAATCGAAAGAAAATATAATAATACAAATTCCGGACTTGGGTCAATAAATTCCAGAATGATTAATTTAAAAAATCTTCACAGTGTTTTAGTTGTTCTATTTTTTTAAGAAAGTTCATTTTAGGATTTTATGTCCATGTAGTGGAAGAAATTAATGCATCTTGAGGCTAATAGGCTTACTTCTATTGCAAAATGGCGCCATAATTTTCGTATTTCGCTTACAATGCTTTCGTTTATCTATCATTAATGGAGACTTTGAGAAAATTATTTTGTTATTTCAAGAAACTTTACAGCAATGAACAACTTCTTCAATAGGAACGACATCTATCCGTGACATTTGAAAATAAATATTAGGATAATAAAAATTAGTGATTGAATAATTTAAACTCAATAGTGTTTTTGCAATTCCATTTTTTTTTTAATCAGCCCATTTTAGGATATTATATATATGAAATGGAAGAAATTGGAGAACCAAGAGACTAAAATACTTACTTATGTGGAACATATGACAATTTTTACTAACATTCTTATACTTAGATTTTTCCCTTAGATTTTTCAAGGTTATTTTTCAACTGGTTTCAAAAACCATTGGCAGAAAAAAAGCGACACAAGTGCGATAAATCGCCTAGTTACAATCCCCATTCTTTTAAGTCTCCGCCCCGGGTCAGGAACGGAAGAGAATAAAAAGCGGGCATTGGTCAACAAGGGTCCGTCCGATTCCGATCCACAAATAGAAGGGGGCTCATTAGGATTGGGAAGGAAAGCAACAATTTCCTCTTTTGGAGAGAAAGTTCCGCTTCCCATTTTCCTCTCCAATGATCCTTTCAAACATTATTTTCTGTTTTCCGCTGCTTTATTTCTTTTATCTAGGTCTGGGCATATTTAAAAGAAATATTTTTACACATCCAATGGCAATTCAGTGTTTCAAAAATACGAAAAGTATTTTTTAAAAACCATACCTAATAATATTTGCTTAGAAATAGTAATTTACTTTTTTTTTAATATATATTTTTAAAATACAATCTACGGTAGAATATGGAAGAATGTACTGGTCTAGGTTTTCAGTACTGATTTGTGAAGTGAATTAATTTTTATTTTCCCGTATACTGAATATAGAGAAAGTACAGTAGTCATCAAAAAAATCAAACTCGAGAATTTGACGAATTTCTATGTTTTAGACTTCCCAGAGTTCGAAAAACACATATTTGGAAAATGTCGTCAGTCTCTGACAAAGATAACTGAAAAACGTTTTGAGCTAGATGGATGAAATTTGGTATACAGTCTTTGTGGATTTCTATAAAATTTTGGGCAAAACCTGTTCTAATATAAGTTAACACTGTAACTACAAAACGAAGAGAGCTAGATAGATAAAATTTGAGCTAAATCCATCGAAGGGCTGACTGACTTTCTGTCGCTCTGTACTTTCAGAAACATGCAAATACGATAATTTAAAAACGCAATGAAATATTCAAACTGTTTTTAAAATGTCGTGAAAAAAAAAGCTCAGTTCCAAATTTTAAAAAATATATATATTTTAGCATTAGTTAAAATTCAGAAGAAATACCTTCATAATTTTAACTTTTTTGGCTGGAATGAGGAATTAAAACATACATTAAAAAATTTAACAAATTATATAAAAACTTCCTTAAACCATTAAGTCTTCCTTTGCATTTTTTTCTTCATCTGGTATCGCTTGATACCATATTACTATTTTTAAAAAAACAATGCAAATTAATATGTTCAATGCTTAGGTATTCAGACGATTACAAGCCGACAGATAAAAAATCGCCGCTAGTCGAAAAAATTTAAAAAAAAAAATCTCTCTGAAAGTTATTTATTAAGGTTACCACCAAGCAGTGTGTCTAAATAATTTTATTAAAAACAATTAATATTGTTTTAAGCTCATTTGCTGTTAATTTGATGCTTTACGTTTCTTTATTTGTCATCACATCACCTCAAGTGCAATATAGTAAATACTTACTAGAAGTTTAAAAAAATTCATTAAACACTTTGAGCAATGCTGGCAATACAAACGTCAAATGTATTGGGTCATGTGACTCGCTATCTACCAATCACAGAGCGAATGAAACTCAATGTTTACATAATTTTTTTTATATAATAGACAGATATATGAAATAAACAGAATCGGTAGTTGAAATTTTATACCGAAAACGAAAGAAAAAAAAACTAATCACTTAGCCTATATAACTCTAAAAAATAATCAAGAGCATTCACTTGTTTGATATTACTAAATTAATGATAAAGGAATTATACTGGTGATGGAGACATTTTTTTATTATACCAAATAACAAATATAGGCATTTAACAGATATTTAAGCATTTGTCTCTAATTTGAAATCGGTGCTTCGCCAAAAATTCCTGCGGAGGTGGTCTGGATGGTTCGAATTACAACAATGGGGCGGCCAATTCCTTTACATCGTCATTATTATACCATCGCGAGTGGAAAACAGGAGAAAGTGTCTAAAGCCTTCCGGAGGCAGCGGGAGCGAAATTGGGCATAATTAAAACGCTTAACGCGGCTTAATGCCTCCCTCTCTTTACATGCCTCTCTAATTACTAGATCGATCGGCCGGACAGACATCTGAGTAATCTCCAGGCAGACCTCGGTTCACCCTTCCTCTCAATCACTCGCTGCATGCTTTCCAAGACGTCTTCATTAAAGGCTGTAGGAACAAGCGACTCGGGTTTTTTTCTAGGTGGTTCTGTTGTTGACCCTGAGGCTATGTGTTCAGTTAACGAGGGAAACCATAAAAAAAATCTTGAGTTTCAAAGGTGGTTAGGGAAATTTGCTGGTGACATCTTGACCTCCAAGGTGCTTTCGCTCTCCAAGGTTTGATTTGCTAGTTGCTTGTGATACATTTAGTTGAGTGGTTTATGACTTGAAGGGATGTTCTTGTTTGGGGGAGAACTAAAAAAATGACATGACAGTGCTTCAAACATCGGTAAAAAATTATTGTTGTTTGTTCTTTAGTTGTTTAGACTTGTCGATGTTTAATCAGTGTGGAAGTGAAATGTTTCGGTAAATTCGTTACCTTAAACTTTTCCTGAAATTCCAGGTGTTCTTGTGCATTTCTTTGAGTGACAATGATGAGAACTGACTTGTTTCGCAGAAATTCTTTTTAAAGGGTGTGAGTACTCTAATTTTAAATTCAGAACTACTGCTTACAGATCAGCAAATGTTCTTTTGTCTTTCACTGTTAATCATGATTTGTTTCGTGTAAATAATTCTTCTGTTCTTCAAGATAGTCACTATAAATCAGAAGAAACAGCTCGATGGTTTTTTTTAAGAGAGAGAAATTCAGTAAAGCTATTTATATTATAAAATTTAAAGTTCTGACATTGAAAATTTTTGGATTCTAAGGTGTTAAAAAATCGAGGGTTACAATTAAGTTTAGTATCTAGAATCATCCTTAGTTTTCTTTGATTTTCTTGGGGAATATCATATCGTTTTGCTAAGCATTGATTTAAATCCAATTTCTGTGTTAATTTTAATTACTGATCATCTCAAGTAGATCATCCTACTTTAAAAAAAAAAATGCTTAAAATGTTTCAAATTTTGAAAGTGAGAAAAATAATGGTAGTCAAGAAAATTAGAATTTTGTATTCTTAGGCTCATTTATAATATGCTTATAGCTTATAATACTTTCAATTGAGTAGTTTATGAATCAAAGAATACATTTAATTCACCTAGAATAAAAATAACGGTGAAGATTAGTAAGAAGAGTAAAATTTTGTGATGAAAAAAGTAAACATGTACTCCCTTTCCGATAGTGGCTCAAAGATAAAACATTTCAGAATCCCTGGACTAGCATTTTCTGACGTTAAGGGATGATACACAGAAAGATGTATGGTTATTACGTCTCCCAATCCTACAAATAATGTGAGTTCACCCTACTGATTAAATGTGAACATCTCATCCTTTTATCTTTCTTCTCTTTGACGAATTAAACTCCATCTGGCGCATGCGCAGAAATTCTGAAGGTTTTAGAATACGAGAATGGATTCTGGTTAGAAAGAATGATCAAAATACCTTTGTTCCTAGTGCCATTCTTTATGATCAATTGTTTGGTTGGCCATGTCTTTTTATAATTCGATGACGAGTCTTTTGTTGAGAAATCCTACGATTTGAATATAAATATTGGAAACATTAATAAAAAAATAATAATTCAGAGGAATTTAATTTTATTGCTTTTCTTGTCGTTAAATCTGGCAATAAGCAAGCAATAGAAGAATGGTGAGAAATATATATTCTCCAAGCATCAGAGTTAGAAGTATCGTAAAGATAAACTCGTAATTTCTTTCTTTCTTTTTATTAAATCGTATACGTTGGAAGACGAAGATTAATAGTCTGTTCTCGGGGCTTGTTCGGGCAGCAGTGGCAAGGCCTCGTCTTTGGGAGCGGAGAGTTCCAGACTGGATACCCAATTCTAATTAAGAACCGTCATGTAAGCTGGTCTGATTCACGTTGAATCCGTTGAGGCACCAAACGCTGGTATATCGAGGAAGTTTAAAGAGGTAGGTGCTCGCTCAGGTGTCATGAGCCCTAGTGTCCCAAGGGCACTAAGACTTAACCAGCCCAAAATAGGCCTAGTGTTGCTTTTAAATTGTAAATTTAATATAACTAAATCATTCTAAGAAAACTGGCACTCTTTGCACTTGCTAGTTTCTAAAAGTGTCTTAACACGTTGGCTGCCATGTGAACTTCCTGTGATTTACATCCATTATCCATTGAGTTACACCTAATTAAATGATACCTTCAATTTACCTTTTAATTAAATGATACTTTCTGTACCACAGTTTAGAGATAGCAAAGAAGGAATAGATGACCTGAACACAAATATAAACTATGGCAACACATGCGTTAACATATAAGATTCCATTTTCAATTGAATTTTATTTACTGTTTTCCAACTTTACTGTTTTCCAACTTTAGGGGTATACATGTAATTTCCCTCACCGAAAATATATGTAGAATGCTTTGATGGTTTAACACTCTCTTCGAATTCCAGATCCATTTCTATTCAAAAATAGGCATTACATTTGACTGTTGAAAGATAAATATACAATAGAGGATCAAAATCCTCAAGTAAGTTGGTAGTGACCTCGCCATCTTACCACAATTCTTTTTTTTTTTTCCTTCTAGAAAATCACTTAGTAATTGATTTTACTTTCAAGTAAGCAATTAGCATGGCAAAAGCTTCGAGTTGATGTGTCGGCGTAACTTGGAAAATAGGTTCCTGACTCAAACATCATACTCATTATTTGAACACATCTCTTTACTGTCGAAAATCCGCAGTAAAGATAAGTGTACTTTGTAAGCAATCTTCGTGTAAGTGAAATATATCTTCTAGGATCAAAAACCTCACATTGATGTTTCGGAGAAACTTGGAGGGCAATGCTCTGGTTCAGAGGCCATCCGCGTTAACTGACCGCTGTTTAAAATTGCGTGGGCTCGTCTCTCAGTTTGAAGTTCTGACTGCAGTTGCAGATTTCCCTTTATGACATTGTATCCCATGCATCTTCAAAATAGAGCATTTTTCATATTGGATCTTTAAATAGCTTTTTAACCTAAATGGGCTGCAAGCAGAAAAACTAAAGAAGGTCCGTTTAGATATAAAGAAGCCATATTTACGATTACTAAAGGTCTACTTTTTTAATAAGACTGCCTTTTTTTAAAAAAAAATTCGTAAGTATTTATAAAAGCAATTTTTTTTTTTACTTTCAGTTTTACACAAAAGATCTATCACCAACTTTGTTGAGTAACACCTAAACCAACTTGACAACTGAAATTCGTCTTTTTCGTTATCTAAAAGACCATTGAAAGCCGCCAGTAGTTGGGAGAGAAAATCCTTATCTGTAGCAGATGAAGATAGAAGTAAAACAGCCAAGCCAGTCACTCCTAGATTTAGAGTTCAACACTCCCCCTATCCCCCCTTTTGATCCCTGAAGTGCCTGATCACTGCTTCTGACCCCTAGGGTGAAAACGAGAGCAGATCAAACAGAAGATGCGAGTGAAACTGTAGGGTAAACAAATATTTGAGGACTGGGGGTGCTCTGAAGAGTCTTCAAACCAGATAAAAGAACAAACCGTCCGTGAGGCAGCCACTTTTTTACACTGGATTGTTGTAATTGGCTAGATATCGCTTTTTATTCCATTCTACAGATTTTTTTTTTAATATTCAAGGGTTTTTTCCTGCATTAAATGAATAACTTTAATGAATAACGACTCAGTTCAGCTAAAAATTATAAAAACTTAGTAAGTACATTTTAAATTCCATTTTTACTTTTTCGTATGCGTAGTATAGAGAAGGTATAGAAATCGTCAAAAAATTCGAATTCTAGATTTTGAGGAATCTCCATGTTTCAGAAGTCCCTGAATTCAAAAAAACATATTTTTGGAAAATGTCCGTCGGTCTGTGACAAAGACAACTCAAAAACACTTTGGGATAAAAGGTTAAAATTTGGTATACTGTTTTTACACGAAATTCTGAATAAAATTTTTTCAGAGGAAGTCTGTACGTCCGGTTGTTCGAATGTAAGTTAACTTGATAATTATAAAGCGAAGAGAGCTAGACAAATAAGAATAGGTGCATAAATTTAACTTCTTTAGTGTAGATACCTGCCAAATTTTGAGTCAGATCCAACTTGGGGTTAACCGTCTGTCAGTCTGTACTTTCTGAAATAATTAAACACGATCATTCAAAAATGCAAAGACTTCAATATATCAAATTTGGCAGGTGATTTTGTGATTACAAGTTCAGTTTTGTATCAAATTTTAAATTCAATTGCCTGAAAATAATGCGTCTAAAACACAAATTCGATTTTTAGATATTGTTAACCGCATGCCAGGGATTAATCGCTAACTATCACACATTAGATTGAGTAAAAATGCTAAATTCACGGCAAAAGTTGATATTTCGTAACTGTTGTACACCAGTGCCCCGTAAGGTGTTCTATGGAATGTCAACTTTATTTGAGAGTATGCGAGAAAGTTTGAAGCGACTACTTCCACTGGTTATATGTAAAAAAAAAAGTACTAAGGCACGTGATGACAGAAGAGAAGTTAATTTCTCTTTTACCAATGACAATGAAAGGTTTATTTTCAAAATCAAATAAGAAATGTAAAAAATTCCCTCCTCCATTTGTTTTTCCAATGACTATAAATAAAGATCATAAAAGATTTTTTTCGTAAGTTAAACATAAAAATTTGCATACATTTTATTCAAAATAGTTTTTTAGCCATGGACAATTGTATATAGTTTTTTTTTCAGAGTAAAATCTTTTGATTCTGACTTTTTTGCATCTTTAATCTCATATAATGTACAAATGTATACAGAGTGATGTTTTAGAATCTCCTAAATAGAAAAAAAAGTCTGAATATATTTGAGTTAATAGTGGTGTATAATTGCTTCGATGGTGTGTATTCTTTTCAATTTCGAAGCATATGTAAGCGTAAGAGAGTAAATTTAAATATATTTTATACTGAAGCATATAATACCATATACTTTTGTCTAAAATATCTGATTATTTATCTGATTTCTAAAATATCTGATTTCTATTACTTGTATTATTATTATCTAGAGCCAAAAACCTTTTTAAATAATAGTTTTATAACAAATGTATTTTATCTTGTGGAGATTTTTAAAGAAAGAACTGCATGATATCATGTTTTCCTCTCTGACTGTGACAAATAAACATTGCATTATTGACGAATCTCGCAATAAGTGATACTAAACGTTCAAGAATTGTAGAATAATCTTCGCGAAATTATCCATTTTTCAATTAAAAAGAATCTTCTCATTATCCAGAAAGTTGATTATCTTATTAGACAGATTATAAATTATATTAGTATCAAATATATGAAAATACTTTTAACTTTTCTTCAAGAAAAAAGGCTTTCCTGGCATTGTATTATTATTAGCATTTTATTATCTGTACTGTCATTATAAAACAACAGAATGTGTAGCTTCATCAAAAATTCTTAAACACTGTATATTTCAATGGTCCTTATAAAATCGGACTTAATTTTTTTTTTGTCCAGACATTTTTTTTTTCTTTTCTTTTTGAAAATAGAAGAAAGTACTTATTAATGAGTAAATTGAACGAACTGAGAGTTAGACAGCGAAATTTTTGAAAAAAAAAAAAAAACTGCTTTTTACATAATTAATACAATCAACATTATTTTATTCTAGATTTATTCTCATTTGTTCTTAACAATTCTTTCTAATAAAATTAATACGTTATAAAAATGGCTGTGCAATTTTTTTTTTCTGTAATATTGCTACAGTGCAAAAAAAAATTTTAAATTTCCAATAAAGCTGCTTTAGATAGGCTTTTATATTATATTGCACAAAAATTTTTTTAAATTAATTTGAAAAATAATGAGCAATTCTTGGTGGTATTCTATGTGTATATTTGCATAAAATTGGATGCTTCTTTAAATAAATAAGTTAATCTCATTATAAAATATAGTTCTATAACCAAATACATTATGTCAATACTGGTTTTTATTTTGCATTCATGGCACCATATTCTTTAGTGCGAACGATTGATTTTTTTACCTTTAAATTGATAATTTATGTTTGCCCTACCTTTAAAGTTTATAAATGAATTTTCAGAAACTCGTTATATGTATTCTCGACCTCACTAGTCCTATATTTTATTTAACCCATTTAACAAAAGATTTCACTTTCAACCAGTGAGAATTTCTTCCCACAATTTTCACGTATACGTTTTTTATGAAGATCTTATGCCCCTCCTATTATATAAAACTGTGATTTTCGGTAATTTTGCGAACGTCTTGTATAACACAGACGATTAATAGTTAAGAAATATGGATCTTCTACGTAAATCTAGCTTTTTTTTTTTTAAATTAAACCATTGTCTTTTGGTGCTCATTTTAGAGATTAGTATATAGTATGCGGTTAATACACAAATATCTGAAAACTGAATTTGTATCTTCAGTGCCGTTTTTACTGATAAATTGAAGACACAGTCACAAGATCACAGCCAAATTTCATTTATTTAAATCATTGCATTTTTCAGTTATCATGTTCACATTCATTCGAATGTGCGGACGGTCAATCCTTTTGATAGATTTGACTTAAAAAGTTTCATTTTGCATGTTAAAGCTATGCACTAAATTCTCTACATACAGCTTTTTACATTTTGCAATTACCAGGCTCATTTGTAATAAATAACGAAACTTATATTGTAGATTAATAAAGAAAACTTTTGAGAGCTGGTATTGCAGAGAATTGGCGAAAGTATTTTGTGGTAACCCTATATTTCATCAATATGGTATGCAAGAGGTGAGGTACTATTTGTGTTTGCTGGACCCTCCATTCTCGTCCAGTGGAGCCCTTATTGGACACTGCTAGTGAGAATGTCAATAATAATGTGAGAATGGGAGGGTTCTACCCTTGAAGAACTTCCTCGCTGAATGATAATTAGTTCGATTTCAGGTTTTCAGTTCTCACTGGTTCAAAAAGGATACCAATGAATTCTGCAGTTAGCTGATGCTTTTTCTCTTACGGTTATTGGATAGTGAATTCTTGTATTTGGTACGTTATCAAACTTATTGCAATTGCAAATAAGAATAATATATTGCTTATTGCAATTAAAAATAATAATGGTAATAGTATATTTATTCTCCAGATATTTCAATATAGATAAATGCAGATAGTTAAGAGAAGTAACCTTAATTTGATACATTTCATGAAGCTGCATTTATATTTTGTTATAATTTTTTTTTTATCTAATCAAGAATAATAGCCTTAGTAGTAACCTTAGTTTGATACATTTCATGAAGCTGTATTTATATTTTGTTCTATCAAGAATAATCTAATCTTTATATAATCTAATCAAGAATAATAACCTTTATATTATATAAATATTAACATTCTATTTAAATTTTATAGTATTAGCATTTATTCCAGCTCTTTATTGGTTAATTGATATTATAATTTTATTTACAGTTGTAAATATACTTCGAGAACCTCAGATTTTAACCCTTCCTCTTCAACATTTAATGTTAAATACTAATCATTAGAAGATATCATCATTCATTGTGCATAAGGTAATATATCAAAAACTAAATATGGTACATTTTCCTATCGCCAATAGATGCTATGTCGCCAATGCTATCTTTTTATATGACTATTTGCAACCATTAGTATTATAGAAGAGTGTAGGATAAAAGATTTCAATCAAATTTATTTTATATCAAATTTAAACATTCGACCCTTTTTAGAACGATCGATTGTGCAGTTTTGTTTGGATTTATGTCACCCACATTGTATTTAAATTTTGTTCAATTTATCTTATTTATTGCGCATGAATGTTTTGAAACTTTTTCATTAATTTCTTTTAACATTGTTGAAAATCTGAATATAGTTGTTGTAATCTGTAGAATTGCAATACCCCCGCCTCCAAACTTTATTGAATGATGATAAATAATGCAATTAGGTGATATCGTCGCCATTTGAGAGTAAGGGCGTGTATTAAACTTAAATTGATTGAAATTGGTTTGTTTTGGTTTGGTTATATTAACGTCCCGTTTTAAAGCAATGCTAGGGCTATTTTAAGACGGACCTCGTAATTTTGAACCGCGGTCAGATGACGAGGACGACACCTGAGCTGGCACCCCCTTCTCCACACCAGCAGGAGGACGTTTGGTCATGGCGGATTTAACGTGCAACAGACCCCCTTACACGACGGTTTTTCGGTGGAATCGGGTCTCGAACCTGAAACCCTCCTGTTCCGAAGCCAAGACCTTACCACCAGGTCACCGCGGCTCCTATATGATTGAAATCTATAAGCCAATACATTTTCGTAATGCTGTTTGATTTCAGGTCCATAATATCTTGCTAAATGGTAACGGCGTTTGGTATCCATTTTCACTCTTAAGGGGTA
>JAPMOR010099591.1:701419-719894 GCA_026543865.1 Argiope aurantia
GTATAATAAACAAATACTTTATTAAATTATATATTGGCCGTTCTGGTCCAACACCTTTTGCCATCTTTCTGGTAGTAGCATAATTTCACGCTCATAAAATATTTTGGTCTTTGCTGCCAAAAAACTGATCGAGGGGTTTTTTGACCTCCTCATTTGAGGTGAAGGTTTTACCGTCTAAAAAATTTAGCGAACCAGTTCTGGCACTGGCGTATTGTCAACATACCTTCTCCATACACATCGGTCGATTTCTTTCTGGCGTGAACAGCATTTTTACCCTTTCTGTAGTAAAACAGTAAGATATGTCGAAAATGCTGCTTATCGCTCTCCATATTTAAAAGGGCACCAACCAAAAACTACTGCGTAGAATTAATTGGAATTTTTCACACACAAGCCTTGCTATAGGAGCTCTCAAAGCATATAAAAATTATACGACTTAAATGTGAAGTTGGGTGCAAAAAAATACAATCAAACCCTCTGTCGGGAAAAAACGAAATTACTTTCCGAACAACCCAATATTTCAACTTCTCTGATTTTTTCTATTGTTTATTTCACGCTTTTGTTTGGGGATTTAATCATTAATATATTTTCATATATACTGTATTTCTAAATTTGAAGTTCTCTCTCTCTCTCTCTCTCTTTTGTATCAGATCACTGTTTTGGAAAGTAATATAAATAAACCAATAGAAAAAGAGCAAATTTAAAGTATAATTACAAGCGTCTGTAATATTCACTATCTTAAGAACAAGGATTAAATCTCAAATGGTCATGGAGAACTATATCCGTTACTCAAGCACTTCCTCCTCCGCTTTAATTGACACCATTTCTAAATGCTGGCCTTAAAAAAGATTAATGCTCGTTAAAAAGGGAAACCCTTCATTTCTCCTGAACATCCTGTAGGCGCTACTTTCCTTTTCCAGGCTGCAAGTGTGAAACCCGATCCAACCCCCCACATTTATCAATGAAAAGCACTATTTTAATCCCAGTGATAGGGTCATTCTCTTACTTGATGTATGGCCCCTGCTAGAGCTCTGGCGCTCGACAGTTAAAGGGGCGATAAATCAGCGTCCACAAAAGATGCCGCCCGGGCCCTAAGAAGAACTGGCGTCCGGTGGACACACGGGATCCGTCCCCATTTATCACTCTTCCACTCCACTTTAATGGACAACCGGGACAATTTTATTGGAGCCGTGACCGGGATGAACTGCTGCCTGTCTTCTGGCCATGGATCATGGCCGGAGCGGTCCGGGATGATACGCCCGGTTGTTTCTGAGAGGGGGAGGATGTGGTAATGGATACTTTTATCAAGATGGGGCTGTCTCTGGATCGAATTGTAGAGGAATGGAAAGGAAATGAGTCCGCATAATGAGATGGCCGTAATATAGAAGCAGTGTGCATTGGGAAGGGGTTGGTTATATGGATTTTTTTTGTATTGTTCTCAATCAAGACTATAGATAAAATTGATTGGATTATTACAAAATACCATAATAAAACATTTAATTAACAATAAGAATTTTTTTCTTCCAATATCTGTATTCTTTTTTTAAGGAATCAGGAATTTAAAAAAACCCAGGCCAAGAAATATGGGAGATATGGACGTTTACTTTACAATAATGTTTAATTTACGGACCAGAGGCTGAAAAAATTAATTTTTTAATATGCTCAACAGAATTTGAAATATTTGAAATTGCTGCATGGTTTGCAGAAAAGAAAAAGCAGAAATGTTTTGATTAAATTAGGATGAATGAATTATTCTGTGTTATTCAAACCAAATTAAATTTAAGGTAATTCAAAATTTTCAGTTTTAAAATTTTATTAAAATAATTTATGTATTTAATGAGTTTATGACCATTGCCTTCTCTTTTAGGCTATTGTGTTTTTTTTATTTAATTTTATTAGATATATTATAAAATGTATTTTGGTCATCATAACCTTTTTATGGCATATGGCGTAAAAACGTTGAAAATATTCAATTGGTTTGTTTAACACATTTTTTCTGAAACTTATTAACATTTATTGTATGATAAAAAAATTAGCAATACGTGCTTTTAATTGTCTCTTCTTAAGGGAAAAATAAATTAAAAAAACATTTTAAATTAATGCTTTTTTTGTACGTTAAATTTTATTTGTCTCTTAGTAAGGGAAAAAAATAATAAAACCATTTCATTAAAAATAATCATTTTAAATTTTTGTTTAGTTACTAAATTACTACCTCTATTCAAATTAACACTTTTGTTCCATTCTGTTAAATAAAAAATATTATGTATTGTTTATTAGATTATTTTATTTTCCTCTTTCAATAAGTAGTTGCAAGAAAGACCCCGAAATAACTTTAGAAAAGCAGGTTTCCGAGTGGAAATAGTTCATGAAGTACAGGACTGAATCGATTGAATGCTAAAAAATAAATTTCATCAGTTAATTAAACCTTATGAATATTATCAGTTATTTGACGACTATGGACTGAGTATTATAGATTAGTTGAAAATTATGAGCTAATTTAACCTGATGAATATAATATTAAGAGTTAAATGAACGTTATGAATGCATTCAATGTTAAGAATTGGATATGATGAGTTAACTGAATAAAATGAATATAATATTATGAGTTAATTAAATATTATGAGTCGGGATTTTATGGATTAATCAAATATTATGAACTGAATGCCAGGAATGCATTGAATATCTTCTAATCGTGAGTGTTTAATCCTTTTATATATATATTTTATAGTTATTCGAAATTCCAATTATAAGTGAAAGAATTGGTAACGTGTATTTTTTTCAAAAATGTGAAAACCTCTATATAGAATTGCAAAGGAATAGATTTAAAATGAGTTTCATAAAGTTATGTATACAGTTATTAATAAGTGTAGAGAAGGAACATAGGTTTTCTTCTTTTAAAAATTCAAAATGGAGTCTAGTGGCTAAATTGGGTCTTCTTTATGCTGATTCCGGATCTCCCCGTGGTCTGAAATATTTCTAAACATGCAATTGTTATTGTTATGCAATTATTGTTACACTGATTGTAATTTTTATTGATTATTATATACGAACTTTTTTTAGATGGTTATTCTAAATACATTCAAGTAATACAACTTACGATTTTCGACAAATATTGAATATACGCGCTATTTATTACATATGTTTTCATTTTTAATTGCTAAAACTAACGTATAAAATTAATTAATAAAGAATAAAAAATTATTGAAACTGTGAATTGTTACTATTCATGTTACCATCGAGTATGGCTATTTGTATAAATCCGCGATTTTTTATGAATTTTTATTTGATTATCTAATATTTTTTCATGTTTAATATTTACTTTTTTATTTGTTTCTGGTGTTTCAGTATTTAACTTTTATATTTTGCAGCATTCGTTTGATGTTTCACTGATATAAAATATCTCATAACGAATTATTTTCAAAATAACATATTTTTCTTTATCCTTTTTGCTAGATATTTTAGCGAATAGTGTTTTTTATTCATATTTTATTACAAAGTTTTCAATTTTTGTGCTATTTCATTTCTTTTTTATGGACATTAAAACATTTACTTGATATACTTTTACAATTCTTTTGATTTACTTAAGAAATTTATCAATTATTTTGTTGGCGAAATTTTATCTCTCTATAGCTTGAGAGGTTTATAAATGATCTCAGAACAAATATTGGAAAAAGGATAGAGCTTGAAAAAGAATTTGGAGTTGCTTATCAAATCCAGATAAGAAAACACAAATAAAGCGAGAAAACAAAATAACTAATAAAAGATGTGTAAAAACCGAAAAAAAAATAAACATTTTCAAGCGGAACATCATAGAGTTTTATGTAGTTCAAATAATTTTATATCCTTTCAAAGAAAAAACACAATTTTAGTCTAAGATTTTGGACATTTGTCCGACAGAACTTAGTCACTAACACATTTAGCTAACACGTGCTGCAGGATCAGATCAGCTTAGCTGAATACATCGCGATTATTAAATATATATTTTACAGTTGCATGAAATTTATATCAAATAATTTAAATGTTTTAAAATTTTACTAAGCTAACTATTATAATTTTAATATAATTGTCCAACAGTTATCAGATGCATTTATCTCTACTAATAATAAAATAAAATGTCTGTGTGACCTATAGACAGTTTGACCAATAATATTTAAATTTGCCATAAATGTTTTTTGGAGGAAGAAAATGTTCTATGTGGAGCGATTTTTTCTTGAAATTTTATTTATAATATTAATTAATTAAAAATTAAGCGAGAATTTGACGTTTATCCGCGATAACTTCCTAAAATACATTTGGTTCACTAGTTTTTACACCATTTTAAAATTTAAAAGATTGTCTCTTTAGTGACATCAGATTAGATGTCAGGCAAATTTTTCTTAAATTTTGGCAATTAATTTTTTTCTTATGTTTTACGATAATAGATTTCAGTGTTGAAGTGAAACAATGCCTGTTATATCGCAACATGTTACACTTACATTTTGCCTTATTTCAAATTCTGATTCAACTCATTAAACACCAGAATGCAGAGCACTTTTATTTATAGATTTTTATTAAACTTGAGATGCAAAGATTAAAATTACTTGCAATTATTTGAAATTGAAAACTTATTTTGAAAGGAATCTGTAACTGCATAATTTCTCATATAATTCTGGGAAATTAATTATAAGTCATGAAGTGTAACGACTGCTACTCTAACTGTACAAGCCATTATATTTCACTTTCTTTTAATGAAATTTTAATTGAAAAGGAACTTAGTCTATTTTATTTTATAGTAAGCATTAAAACCATTGAAAATAATATTAAATTTAATTCTTTATTAGAATTATAAAAAAAAGCGATTGTGAGCAAGTAAAAATTATTTATATCATTTTAAATAGTTGTAAGTTGTATAAAATTATTTTACTTCTTAAGTCTATTATCGCAATTTTATGTAATAAATATGAATATCTGATCCTAATAAAGATATTAATATTATCCGAATTTGCAATAACATGTTCTTTTTACTTTATTTCATAGAAATTACATAAAAAGGAACGCTATGCTGAGATTTCGTTGCATATTTTACTAACTTATAATGGAGAAAATGAGGATTTTTGAATACGTTCAGTGTTCGCTGTTTCAACCATTTTTTCTCACCGTATCGAAATAGCTTATCTCCTTAATTACGTATCAACTTTTGTTGTATTTCATTTAATTTAATGGGAGTGGGTCTGTAGTTTTTAAAAGAATTGCTAGTGATTTTAAATGATTGTTACTTTCTGAATGATTATTTTCTAAATTCGGAATTCCGAATAAATTTATTACTGATTTTATCTTATTAATCATTTTGAAAATATAAAGAAAATGAAGAAAGAGCTTCCTTTATAATCCTGATTTACAAACCATTTATCCGTGAAGATGTCTAATTTTAATTGCAAATAGCCTGCGTGTTATCTTAATTACAAACAGTATACAAATGCGGGAGCAACAATGAAGGCTGCTAAATTGCAAACGGAAATCATGTTTAGAAACATTCGAAATATCAGCTACAACGCAACCAATCCATTCTAGACAGAAAATACTGCTGCTATTAAGTTGTTTCAACCAACGTAATGAATATTTTAATGGATCATTATTTCGGAATGTCAGAAACGCCTTTACCAAAGCTGCCAGTGTCTTCAGCCAGCGGCATCATCAGCAAATCTATTTCAAAACCTTATCAAAAAGGATCTCCAGGAAGTCTTTTCAAAACTGAGAAGCAAGTTCATTGTTTTGCTGCCTCTGTGCGGTTCTGTTTAATTGAAATCATTTAAAACAAAGCCCAAAACATCCTCTACCAAAAAACTCGCCAACAAAGTACAATAATAAAAAAACTAAGACCAAATCGTCGCCTCTGATCTCCATCTTGTCGGTCCAACAACACGCCAAAATAATTACACGTTCTCGACGCCATGTTTTTTTACCACCCCCTTCATTCATTTCAATCTTCCTCTCTCTTTCGCTTTTTTATTTTATTTTCATTATTTTTTTCCCACTAATTCTTCTCACGTTCGCCTCTCTCCATTCCGTCTGTCAGTCCGTCCCTCTAATTATCTGGCGGACATTTTGTGTAGGAAATAAACGAGTGGCGAAATCTCTCTATTTGAGCGGCAGGTTTTATAAATGATGCTTGGTTTGGAAACAATGACAGCTCATTTGAGATTCGACAAGCTCAGTCTTTTGTCACGAGCCCCATTAATCTGCCAGCTATTTTCTTTTCTTTCTTATTAGCATCCAGGGTTTGCCGTAGTTGGCTGGAGGGGAAAAAATATGGCCCAGATTTGATCGCCAATCTCAGATCTCCGATTTCAACTCATCGCGCCAAACGTCCAGCTGATGTTTCAAGACGTGGAAATATAATAGGGATTTTTAGAGATTCTTACAAATTACAGCTCCTTAAACAGTATGTTTTTCCGTAGAATTATATGTTATTATTTCTCAGCTAATTATGATGCGATGATCAGTGCCTTCTGGGACTTAGAAATGATATATATGCCTTTGCCTTAACTTCTTTGACTTTTTCTCTCACTATATCGTTTATGAATCTTTGAAGCATTTTCATAGCTGCAAAAGGAATAATAATAAAAAGAATTGGTAAATCACTAGGAATAATAAAGAAGAATATATAAGTGTGTTGGCGCTCTTTAGACAATATTGTTTGAGCTTAGTTGCCAAACATTGTACATACACGACATGTTGGAAGATAAAAATGCGTATTTCATAGCAATTTTTTTTAATTTTTTTAATTAGAATTTTAATTGATTAAAAATAAAAGAAATTTTGGCGCTTCCATATTACCCGGAAATAGTATTATTGCACAAAAATATTTTTTACACCTATTATAAATTCGCGCAATTATTTTTCAGTGACGAAAGATTAAAAATGGGAATTTATTTTTGTATAAATTTTAATTGATTTCTAAGGATATTTTTAGATATTTTACAACAATATTTTCATTGTTGTCAATGAAACCCAAAATATTTTCATTACATTTGACTTTAGAAATAGTGATAAAATTTTTTAATGTTCTCACATTTTAAAAAAAAAATTTACAATTTTTTTTCTTAATGCAGTATTATTATTATTTTTATTGAATCATAGAAATTTGAGCTCAATGAATAATATATGGAAAATAAATAATATAAGTAAAATGAATATAACAGCAAAGGCTTCTAAAATAATACAAGAACTTACTATAAAAATATAATATGTAAAGATACTTTACTTAGAGAGGCATTAAATTCATTTATGTACAAAAGATTCAATCGAAATTTTGTGCAACCAATAATTCCGGCAAACCAGCTAGTTGCCAAAGGTGGCTAGATAAAAGTGAAAAGGAATTTCAAATTAAATAAGCAAATTTAAAAACAAAAATTATTTTTTTATCACTAGGATTTTTTTAAAGCCTCTTGCACATTGAAAGATCTGAAAGAAAGATGCCTTTTGAAAGTTTTTGTGACCTTAACAACATCAATAGGACCTTATTAGAGGTCACGAATTAAAGTTTAAGAAATTAACCAAAGCCAAAATGTTATTCGAATTATGGGTTTCATCTCAACCTAGGATCACATGCTTGAACTTTAGAGGCATGAAATATTGAAGTTTATTCCTGTTCAAATTTTCAATATTAATAAGCACAAATAATTCAGAAAGTCACTGAAAAATTATTCCCCATATTTCTCCATATAGTGATGTTATTCTTCATATTTCTTTTCAAAATGTATTAACCTGGGGGTTGAACCAAAGTGGTATAACATGCATGAAGTTCATTCAGAGCTTCAAAATTGTAGACAGCATAGACATTCAATATTAAAAGAAGGAATAATAGTTTTATAAGCGATTTTGGTTTGAAACATTTTTTTTCTATTAAATTAAATATTAAAATATTTAGATTAAGAAACAAAATTTTGTGAATAAATTGATTTTCACCTCCTTTTTGTGTCCGATTAAGGCATTCTGTGATCTTTGCAGATTTGTGGTGTCACAGATAAAATTACTTATAATTAAATGGTAAATTTATATGAAAAGGATGGAAATTTTGTTAGTCATAATATTTAGATATATGAGACTTTCTATTTTGTTAAAATTTTATCATATTAATTGGACTAAGAGTTAATGGAACATGGTGTCTATGAAGTTTATGGGTATCATGCAACTGAAGATTAGAATTTGTAAATAATTTATTTGTGAAAAATGTTCACCATCCATTTTCCTCATTAATGTGTAAAATTAACAATGTTTTAAAATGTGATAAACATGAAAAGTGTTTGGAAGTAACTCAAAAGAGGGCGTGAAGTCCATATGAACTAATGTGATGTGATGTGATCGCTAATGTGATGTTCATATGAACTGATTGAAAAGTTTTGTTTGAGATATTCAAACTTCTTCTCTCTTGACACTTTCAATGTTTTAACGTCTTGTTTTAAATTTTTGTATTGAATTAGAACGCCTACATATGATTTAATTTTAGCTTCTAAATTTAAAAATTCAATCCATGTATGACAAACAGATACGAGAGTTACAACGTTAATATCAAAACAGCTATATATATAGGGATAAGAGAAAATTGCATTCCAAAATTTTACTGTCCCTCCCCTCTGGCTATTTTAATACAGTCTTTGAATTTTAACTAGGATTATCAATTTATGAATCTTGACCCCAAGTTCAGCTGCGTGGATGAATTTTGAGATTCAAAAGACCTTGAAAATATATATTTTCGTCAGATTTTCACATTAATAAGCAGGAGTAATCTTTGAGTTTGAAAACACGAATAATATTTGAATCAAGTTAAATTTTATAGACCATCACTTGCTGATTTACTGGTCTTTTTATTTTTCTTATTATAATTTATTGGCTACTGGTCTTATATTTCCTTATAATGAATATTTGGATCAAGAGAACATTTTTTCTCAATAAATTTAATATATTTTACTAAAAATAATTTTTTCCAGGGGATATTATACTGGTTAAGGAAAAAGGTAAGGAACTCGGAGTTACTATTGCACTAAACAAAAGAGATTATTAAGAGATTGTTTCAATTTTTTTTGAATAAATGCTGTTGGAAATAAAGGCAATCATTCATATCGCCAAAAGACGATTTCCTTCTTTCCATTTCCTGAATAAATTTGTATCAGCGCTTTTCAGTAATTTTCTTCTGTTTTGTGTAGATTTATGTATATATTGTTAACTTTTCACTAAAAGTTACAATTCAAAATCAAAACTGTAGATAGCCTAACATGTATTATTCTTAGATCTGTGATGGAATTTGTGTTTCATTATCCATATACGTCACAATATACGTCCATATACGTCCACAAATAGGGATTCGATACAATACTTTTTTTCTTAATGAAATATTATTCTCGGACTACTTTGCTCAGGTATTATAAGTTTTTTGGAATTGGTAGCACAAAATGAAAGTTGTACAAAATAATAGTAATATTGATAATAATAATAATATATAAATTTTACTAGCAAGTTCCAACGTAATTTCACAAGAGGCACTTGCTTTTCTTTCCACACATTTTGATTTATCTTCAATAATGAATGCGTTATTTAATGATGTCTTTATATTTTAACTTCATTCTTTTCTTGTCCATTTAATAGATGAATTTTGGGAATATTTAATAATTTTTTTCATATAATGTTTGCTATAGAATATTCAATAACAAACATTGCAAGATTTCAAAATTTTTTTCTTCAGGATTTCATTTGTGAGCTGATAGACATTCCTCATTGATTTGCGAAGGTATGATTCTGCTAGCCGTTTCAAAATTTTTTGTCAAAAGATATTTTATAAATGTTCCTAAAATTATCAACGTATGGAATTTTCTTTTACCATTTTATTATTTAATTAATGTAATATTTGGGAAAATATTTTCTGAAAATAACTTGAGCATAAATATTGTCTATTCCATCTCTGTAATTTAACGACATGAAATTTTTTTCTAGACTTCAATCGTGGATAATTTAAGTCAAATAACAGTTAGTTTTTCCAATATGAAATCGTTTTTCTAAATGATATAAAAATTGAGATTGCTTCAGCAAAATGCGGCCTCTGATGAAAAAATATATGCATCAAAAATAGCAAAGAGGAATCCATTTCTACTTATAATTTAACCATTTTAACTCAAATCCTAAAATATGATTCAATAGTGATTTTTAAACATGAAGTATTTTCTTAGAAGTGACATTAAGGACTTGCATTTCAACATCAGAAAATTTCAAAGGAGATGAGCGATCGAATTTGACCATCTTGTGTCAACGAGGGATTTTAACCATTTTAAATAAACCATTTACTAGAAGGAAAGAAGCAGACTGCGATTAACCGCCAGTTATTACACTCCTGATATGCTAGCGTGCTATTTGACACTTAGGCCTTCCACAGCCTATTTGTATTCCAGACACGTTGAAAAACCTCCCACAGTCCGCCAAACTCCAATCTTTTATTCACCTCAGATAAGCAATCAATTTTCTGTTGGTCATTAATTCTCCTGTTTTAAAAGGTAAGAAATGAAATACGATCGCACGTTCATGATGTGTGTCGTAGTCAGCGCCTGCAGATGCAGGAGATTAAGTTCTGACACTTAACAGGATAGACGGCCTTGAGCGCCACCATCGAGAGACAGGTACACTACAACCTTAAAATGAACACGCCTAGATGTAAGTAGATAGATCTTTAGAAATTCTGATCTCTCCCCTGCTGGGAGACCACGATGGCGTCGTACATGCAAGCATCAATGCATGACGGATTCGACGAAATGTTCCAACAAACGTGCATGTCGAGAGCGCATAGGGTGGGCAAGATAAGCAACTGGTGGTCAAAGGGCATTTGGGAAAACATTATTAGTTTTCTTTTCCGATCATTATTCTTACATATTTTTTGTTCCTCGAGTATCCAGTTTTGGGTCGAAACGTGGTTTTATAATCTTTTTGACTATTTCTCTTTTTGTGGTTGTTGTTCGCTTCGGTAACTGTGTGCTACTTCTGTCATAAACGTTGCGTAGGTAACAATAAGCTTCTTAATTGAGAACTAAACATGTTGATGTTTTTATTTATTTAGACTTAGATCTGCTTTAGCATTCTCATCCATATTTTTGTGGATTTATACCTCTCTTACTAACATGTCTACCAATATAAAATGATCGATTTCATGGCCAACGAGGCTTATTTGTGAAGGATTTTGTTACAAGGTTTTAAGACTGCCTGGAATTTCTTAGAGAGATTTATAACAACCATTGAATTTTTCTTCTGTTATACATTAAAATAAATGGTACTAATATCTTCAGACAATGGCGAATTTCTATATAGTCAAATTGTAAAACTTATATTAACTGTGCAATTATTTCAAGCTTACATGATACCCGTTCAATTTGTCAATTGACTTTAATTTCATTACAAAAGCCATTGAGAAATACTTAGGAGAGAATATTTAAGTGCGTATGAATAATTAAGTTTGTCATGCGACTTTACTTAACGAGAAATGACAATATTGCAGACCCTGAATTTCGTTAAACATGCCATTTAGTTATCAATGCCCTGTTATGAAGCAGTTTGAGGAACATTTGGGATCTTCGTACTTTTGAACCTTGGCCAGTTATAAGGACGATACTTGAGCCATCACTTTCCACGCCAAAGTTTTATGTCGGAGAATGTCCCAGCACGAACAATGACCATTTAGAGTTATCAGGATACCTACTAGAATCTTTTGTTTTGTTGTTTCTAATGGCACTTGTCATAGACAAACCCACTGATTAAGTCAGTAATTTTAAGTCAAGGGTGCGTCTCTTGTTTTTCAGTAGCGCCATCTAGTGCCAAGAATACGCCTTAGCTACATACACGTCACAACCCTTTTTACGGGACAGACTTCATTCATGCATTTCATTCACTCATCCACAGATCGTAATTTAGATCTGAATCAGAGAATGATCATCCCTGATCCAATACCCCAGTGGTATTACTCTCCACAAGGTGACTTTGTGACCACCACAGATTTATACGTGCGCCAGCTACCACACACACACACACACACGGAGAGTCTTCGGTCGGCAGGGTTCAAATTCGCAACCCAAGAGACGCGAATCCAACGCCCTACCAACCAGGCTATTCCCGGCCCTTAGAATCTTTTGTGGTTACATATAAGACTATTAAAGATAAATTTAAATATAAAGTACGTATCCTATCTGGAGTGATAGTAAATTGTTATCTTTAAAATAAAAAGCTCTCGTTTTAAAAAAATTATGTATTAAAATAAATAAACATATTAATGAAAATATTTATTTGTTATTCTTAATTGTTATTTCCTACTTATTGAATCACAATGATTCACATAAGGAAGTAAGTTTTGCATTACTCAACGATTTTTATAATATACATTAGATTAAATTAATTTGCCGCTTATGATTTGTCTGCTAGTCTTAGAAGGAACGTGAATAAAACATAAAAATGGACAGACTTTCTATCATTTTGGTACGTTCACTCTCGTATCACTCAGGATGTTTTAGATGTTAAGGACGAAGAAGAAAAGAATGGAGACAAACGTAAGCAAAAGACTGAAATCCTGTTTATAGTATGTATAGGGCTATGGTGGTCTGGTGGCCATGGTCTCGGCTAGCCAGTCGTAGGGTTTCAGGTTCGAGTCTCGATTCCACCAAAGAACCATCGTGTAAGGGCTGTTGCACGTTAAATCTGTCAGGGCCTAACATGCTCCCCCTGACGTGGTATGGTGTGGTGTGGAAAAGGAGGTGCCAGCTCAGGTGCCAGTCGTCCTCGTCATCTGACCGCAGTTCAAAATTACGAAGTCCATCCCAAATTAGCCATAGTGTGGCTTCACGACGGAACGCTAATGTGACTTAACTAAACTAAACTGTCTTATATAATTCGGAATATTCAATAATTTTTCTCATTGGTGCTACTTGTAAAACATCTGTACATTTTAAGGATATTAATAAAAATTAAAAGAATTCGAAGCCATATTGCCATTATTATTTATTATAATATAATGGTCACATGTTACGTATAATAAAAAATGGATACGAGAATCTTGCAGAAGCTGATGCTTAAAACAAAATTTTGTTTCAGACTATATAACGATAATTTCACTCAAAAACATTTAAAAAATAAAGACTTTAAGTCGAAAGTTGTTAATGAAATTATAAAAATATGGAAAATTAGAAAGTCTGAAAGCTATTGACCCATTAAAAGAATAAACACTTGTTCTACAATGCAAAAATCATATGTAATCGTGCTTTGTACAAGTTTTTTTAATAAACATATATTTTATATAAACTTACAGATTCTTGCAAAGAATAAAATGTATTATATAGTAACATTCTCTAAAGACTGCTATTTCTTTAAATTGTACTAAATGCTATTAGATTTCTTTTTATGAAAACTTTTTAAACGATTTCTTTATTATTATTTTCATTACTAACGATAGTGTCTTCATCCTATTTCGTAACTTTTAGTAATATATCATTTCTCACGGGATATTTATCTATGCTTTTATCTGCGTGGGAAAAGTTTGACAGCTATATAGAAGTCAGAAGTTCAGCTACATCAGAAGTTCAACAGTTTTAAAGATTCTACTTTTCTTCAATGCAGCCATTGTGATTGATTTTGATGGAACTTCAAAAAACAAAAGTCATGCAACGATTTATAAATGGAAAATATGGAAAAGGAATATGACAAAAAATTCAGTCGGGAAAGATTTTTCCTCTAAAAAATTATCCGATTATTTTCCCTGAACTATGTTATTAATTCCGAATAATATATTTTTTTCTCGAAGGTTTTAATTTTAGATTCTTGAAAGTTTTAAAATTTCTTCAGAGTTATACTTTTTTTTCCCAAATGTTTAGGGCAGAGTGGGATAATCAAATTTTGAAGAATACAAAAGTCATGTTGTTGTTGTTACTTATGGCATTTGCCATAGACAAGCCCACTGACGAGGTCAGCGATATATAAAAGTCATTCTTCGTGCCATGGAGAATTAATAACATGAAAATAACAATAATAACATAAAACAATCTGTTTTTGTTGTTATTACTTACGGCACTTGTCACAGACAAGCCCGCTGACAAAGTCAACAATTTTAAACCGAGTTTGTACAGTAGCTTCTGAGGGTAAAAACCCCTGAGCACCGGAGGGCAGAAGTCTGACTTCTAACTCAAATGAAGATGACACACACACACTCGCTTGCACAACCCCTGTTTACAGGGGCTCTTTCACACATCTCACAGATAGAACACAGAGTAAAGAACAACCCTGCCCGAACCAGGACTCGAACTCCGAAAGCCCAGATCACGGGGAAGACACGATACCCCTAGGACAGGGTAAAATAATCGTAAAGGCAAATAATAAAAATTTCGCGAAATGGAAATGACCAACAGACTTCTAGTACTTTAATCTCTTAATGGTCATACCCGTGAGTTTCATGGGTGTTGAATTATTTCTTATCAAATTTATAAACTGAAATTAAATCATTCCAAGAGATTATGTGCTAGATACAAAAATAGCACATAATCCACAACACTTAAGGATTGGATTCTTAATTGTATCAGCAAGATAGCGCATTCCTGAAACGGAAGGTGATTTAATTAGATAGCGAAAAAAAAAGTAGTTAAGAAGTTAAATACAAGCGCATATACCTAAAATACAGTAGACTCCAGGGCAACCGAACTAATATGGCTAAAGGACAGGCCGGATAACAAAAAAGCTGGATGGACCGGAGTTCTATAACTCATTTCTTGACCCACAAATACCAGAAGACAAAGTTTTTATGCAAATAAATCACTGTTATGATATGTATTTCCTCACTTGTTATTGAGTACTTTGCTCTCCATTTATCTCAAGCCAAGTAAAATGTGAACGCGACCGCTTAATCATAGAAGCAATTGCCGATAACGTGTCGAGTTAAAAGAGTAGGCACTCTACTGATAGTTCATATAAGTTGCTGCAAACTGCACTACACGTTTCAAGAATTTATTAGAAAAAAAGTAAGTTAAACTGTTCACATTTTAGCACAAATTTTGAATCTTCAATTGGTACACTCAAAAAAATATTAAGCATTCCCCAAGAACAATTTATGAATACTGCACATACTGTGCAGTTATAATCAGGAACAACAGCAACATTTGAGGCCAATTACACACAGACGAAACAAAGAACAAAGAGAAGAACGCTACTCTTTTTCTGTCACAACTTGTATTTTGCACACGAAGAATCGTAACAGACTCCCGCTTCTAATGGCAATGTTGCCAATGCACCCACAGCCTTGCCTTCTTCCTTTAATTACGATAAAGGAAATTAGGTCGGATTGTCCGTAAGCCGGTTAGTCGCGAACCGGATACTCGGGAGTATACTATAGTAAAACTAGCTGAAAAATATATTACTTTCCAGAATTTAAAAAAAAAAAATTCAAGATGTGTATTTTCCTTCAGAACTGTTGACCTAAAAGCTGACCGCAGGGCAAGGATTATCATTATCGGCAATCAAATTCACTATTCATCTTCTTTGACTGTCAACAGTAGTTTTTGCGCAGTAAATCAGATTTGAATTTCAACCCCTTTCCACTAAATAAAATGTCCGTTGCTTTTCAAAGAATTCCTCAATCGACAGTCTCATTTGTCTGTCAACGTGGAACGCAATCAGTCTGTCAGCCAGAAATCCAAATATCGCTAACGCCGCATTCAAGTCAAGCTATAAATCTACTACTTAAGATTTCACTCGTAATAACACAGGCGATGACAACTCTGAGAGGTAAATATTTAGATACATTATCTACCGAAATTCACTCAACACACAAATTTATCTCGAGATCCACCTCGTCGCGCTGTTTATTGTATTTTATTATTTTTTAATGCACCGTCGATGAGAAATGCACTCGGCTCAAATTTGTGACTGATGGAGCGATGAGGTATTTACGCGCCGAAGTGATGAACTATTTACAGATTTCTTTTGCTCATGTTGAAAGCACAACGGTTGCGTCAAAGGAACATTGAAGGTTTCGGAGATTTTTTTTGAAGGTTATTTTTTAATTTTAAAGTGTAGATCAAAATATGAGCAAACAAGGCTGACTTGAGATATCGTGGAAATTCTTTGTAATTGGAGATATCCTGATTCTGACATGCGCTCGACAAGGATTGTCCCTGAACTAAAGTGACCACTTGTCCCAATTTAATTTTTTATACATGCCAGCCAATACTTGCATCAAATAAAAAAACAACGAAAATGGAATCCCTAAAACCCTCTCTATAAAGGTGTTATTCCTCCCATCCCCCCTTCTAAAAAAACTGTGGATCTTGAGTAAGATAGAAAATGCCTTTCATGGTATTGGCGTACAATGGTTTCGTAATACTGTCGAAAATTTCGAATGTTTTGAATGTAGCATTTTTTTTAATCTATTATCTGATTTTTTTATTAGGCGATTTTTTACTATTAGGCGATTTTTTTGGCGATTAATCTCTAAGATGCGGTTAATAGTATCGGATTTGTGTTTAAGGCCCGTTTCTCCCTAGATTAAAACGAAACTTGACAAAGAACTACAACTGCAGTCACAAAATCGCTAATTGCTAAATTTAATATAATTAGGTTGTTGCATATACAGGTTTGTGAGAGTATTGCCCGACAGACGGTCAATTCTTTGACAGATTTGGTTCAAAACTGGATACAAATCTACAAATTGTATGTTATATACGTATATTAAATTCTATTCATTTAGCTCTCTTACTTTTGTAGTTATCGTTTTAATTTAAATTCGGACAAACGTGACAGACAATTTTCTTCTGAATGGACTTTACACAAAATTTGATATAAATCTGCAAATTTGGTGTAAAGACGATATAATAAATTCCATCCGTCTCGCTTAAAGCGTTTTAAAATTGCCTTTGTCTCAGATAGACAGATATAATGCAAAAATATGTTTTTTGAACTCAGGAAGATCTGAAATGTGAATATTCGTCAAAATCTCGAGTACGAATTTTTTGAAGATTGCATTTCTTTCTCTGTACCTGATATATGAGAAAGTAGAAAATGAGCTGAAGAGTGAAAGTTAATTTTCTTCTACAAAAATGGGACATTTATTCGTCTTAGTTGACGATTGTTCCATCTCAAGACATGTCAGTCATAACCGACAGTTAGAATAATAATAATAATAAAATGAGAACTAGATTTTTGTTTTAAAAATTTTCTTTTGAAATTTTTTATTTACATATTATAAGATTGCACCAACATATCTAATGTGAATGAGAAAAATTAATTCCAAAATTTATTATTAAAGTTGCTTGATTTATTCTAGGTCTCTACTTGAAAGATCACATGTGCACCACTAGAATCCGTTCTAGAAGTGCGGTATCTCTCTTACCTGATGAGTGCCCTTGCCCTGGAGGAACTTCAGATTTGGAGATGAGAAGCTTCCGGTTTAGTGGTTGGTTCTCGTCCTCCTTGAGGATACAAAAATGGTTCAGTTCGGTTACCCAATACTTGATTCGTACCGACTCTTGACATTTGGGGAGGGATGTCACGCCTGTCTGTCGCGTCCAATCTTTCAAATTTTTCCGTGTGCATCAGGGCAGGTTAGAACAGTCGATTGTGATTTCGTGGCGAGTACAGCATTAATGAGAGGTGGAAGTTAGTCAAATCCAATAATGGAACAAAGCGTCTGTTTAGTACTTTGTTGCCAATGCACACGCTGGCAAACTCTCGATCAAGAACTTTTTTGATACCGAGTGGGTTTTTAGTCTTAAAATACCTTGTAAATAATTTGAATGTCGTCTCGTTTTTAATTCGTTTTTCATTATTTGAAAAAATATATAAAAAAATAAGACTAAAATAAATGTATTTCTGGATCATCAACGACTGCCAAATCTTTTAAAATATCTAAAGCCAATGACAGAAATATATTTACTTAATAATTATTGGTATTTATATAGTGGGATTAGTTTAGCATTTAAAAAAATTATTGCTTTCTTTTTTGTAAATCAAAATAAACCATCGACTAAATATTCAAAAGAAAAGTTTTTCTTGCGAAAAATCAGCCATCAAATATACAAAAACATCACTTAAAAATCATATCCTCGAGTTATTCTTGCTGTAAGTAATGAAAGAAACATTTAGATACTTTATGAGATGAAATAATAATTGGAACTGTCGCTTGAAGGAGGGAGGAGGAGAAACATTTATTTGCAGAATGAAGGGGGGGGGGGGGTGAGGAGAGGAAGGGAAATCCAAGAAGAAAAATGAGCAACATTCTCATATGAATGACAAATCGGGATTTTTCTAAATAACCCGCGAATGTTATTAAGAAAACGCTGCCATCGAAAGAAAAGGGGGATTGACATTTAGAGGAAGAGTGGTCTGTCATATGGTTTTAATTTTACCTTATTTTTTGTACTGAGTTTTGAAATTCATCATAAAAACATTTGATGGCGTGCGATATGAAGTTATTTAAACTACTAATTATAAA
>JAPMOR010099591.1:724894-777689 GCA_026543865.1 Argiope aurantia
GTAGGGTCATCATGGAGAGATTCTAGAATACTGAGCCGTAACTGCTTCGGGATCACTGGTAGAAATTTCTTTCCGGACGGATCAAAATTCTTCTTGTGGAGGACTCCTTCGACTACTTCAAAGTTTCCCAGCCTGCTTGCTTCGGTACTTTGTTGGTCTCTTATTATTCTTGCTAATTCAGGATCTTTCATCTGTTCTTCTGAGAGATTAGTGAATAAAGTGGCACCTATGGAGTCCCCAGACCATGAAGCATCGACTTTCAATGGGTTTCTGGACAGACTATCAGCATCTTTGTGTTTCCTTCCACTTTTGTACACCACTGATACGTCGTATTCTTGAAGTCGCAGCGCCCATCTAGCGAGTCTTCCAGAGGAATCCTTCAGTCCTGTCAGCCAACACAGGGAATGATGGTCGGTGACGATCTTGAAAGCCTTTCCAAAGAGATATGACCGAAACTTAGTTATAGCCCATATGGCCGCAAGACATTCTCTTTCAGATGTGGAATAGTTTTTCTCACCTTTCGTCACAGTCCGCGAAGCATAAGCTATTACTTTTTCCTTCCTATCTGGGATTTAGACTAATACTGCGCCGATTCCGTATCCACTTTCGTCGGTGTGAAGTTCCGTTGGTGCAGTTTCGTCATAAAGGCCTAAGACAGGATCGGAGGTAAGATCTTTCTTCAAGGTATTAAAAGCTTCCACTTGTTCAGGTCCCCAATAGAATTTTGTGTCCCTCTTTAGTAACAACTGTAGAGGTTCGGCTTTATAGCAAAAGTCCTTGATAAATCGGCGATAGTAAGAGCAAAGTCCCAGAAAGCTTCTGATATCATGGATATTCCTAGGCACGGGAAAGTCACTCACGGCCTTTATTTTTTCTAGGTCCGGTCGAACGCCATCACTGGATACTAGGTGTCCCAAGATCTTTATCTCTTTTGCTCCAATTCACTTATTTAACTTGTGATGAGGTTCCTTACAATGGCCCCCGATGTAAAGAGTTTCCTAATATGCATTATATTTATAAATAACAATGAATTTCTTCAACTTGATTTTTTTAAAATACTTCTTGAATAGAATATAATTTGAAAAATGCCATGGTTATATGTTTCTTAATGAATTCACTTATTTACCTTGGGATGAGTTTCCTTACATTGGCTCCCAATATAAAGAGTTTAATAACATTTAATATATTTATAAAACAAACATTTTAAAATAACATTAAATTTGAGATCTTATGTACAAAAATATTCTTGAATAAAATATAACTTGGGAATTGCCATGGCTATATATATCTTAATGGAAGTAATTAAAAAACCTAATTACAACGTTTATTTTATCAAAATTATTTTCCATATCAGTAATATTGATTTTCAAAAATATATATTAATATTTATGACTTTGGCTCCAAAATCTAAAATGCTAATTTAATCTTTGTTCTCGTACAAATTCCAGATAGAAATAAATTTCCTCGTTTGTTATATTTTTTTAAATATATATTTTTATATATTTTTAAATAAAAAAAATATTTTTTTTTAAATCTGGAAAAAATGTATTTGATTTGTCAAAAGGCGAATGAGAATGCTATTAATATTTTTAATAAATTATTTTAAGGAATTGTTATAGTCAAATTCTGTTGATAAATTCTGTTAAGGATTTGTGATAGTCAAATTGTGTAGTCAAATTCAAATTCTTATTTTAAACCAAACACATAATTCAAGGAAGCAAGAATATTTTATTAAAGGTATAGAAATATTTAAACTTTTAACTGAAAGATTTATAGTTATTCTCATTTTTTTATAAATTCAATAATGATAAACGTATACTTATTAAAATGTTGCAGCAACATGCATCAATAAAAATTATGTAAAATATAAAACAAGTGAATAGTACCACAAGTGCAATCAAATTTAGCATGTAAAGGATTTTTCAGTAGGAGATGATAATTGAAAAGAAGTTTTCTAAAATTGGAAAAATTGGAGATAAATCGAAATTTTTATGCTTTTCCTCTTCAACTTAAGAGTTTATTATTGCGCATTTACATACAACTTTAAAATATAAAAAAGCTTTTCAGCGAGGTCAATTTTAAATAAATTAAAATAATCCCCCGCCCCTAATTTTAGTAAATTGTTCAAAATATTTTAAAACAATGCTTTTCGTTATATAGTAACGTTTCGTGTAACCTGCGTTATGACGATATTCAATTAAATTTTTTATTTTTGCGTTATTGCTATCGTGGTAAATTTAAAAAATAAAATAAGGATAGAAGTATGAAGTAAAAAATGATATCCCGCAGCGATGTTCCGCATTAGAGATTTCAAACTCTAATTTCATATTTCATAAATATGTTTTCATTTTGTCTGATATTTATTTCAGGAATTCTACGATCATTTCTTTTTTTTTATTTGTTCCGTGGACTTTTTTTCATTAAAATTCGGAATAAATTGATATTTGAGAGTCTGATACTAGCCAAGTATTTCTAGCCACTACTTGAAATTAAGGGAACCAAGTAAATCCAAATGAATCATAAATTACAAAATAATCGGGCTTCTGCTTCCTTTTGTATGGCTTATATTTATTTGAAAAAAAAAATGAAAACAAAATACGGAATTGGAGAAAATTCGAGCGTTATCATTTGTCAAGATGAGATTTTGAAAAAATGGATTTTGATGAAATGGCTCTTAATAATTTTGCGCTCAGCCACCTAATTATTAAAAAAAATATATAGAAATTTCCAATTGTCTTAGCGAACCAAACGTAGAAAAAAATAATAATCATTTGAAATAAAATCATCTATCTATTAACTGAAACCGAAAGCAAGGGAAAAAAATCATTATGTTTTATTTTCACTATTCCCAGCTTGAAAACATAGTCGAATGTGTATTCTAAATGGAAGAAATTCTTTATAAAAGTTTTGATATTACGCTTTTAAATTAAACAAATTAATATTTTGTTTCAGAATGCTAAATTCTTGAACAAAAAGTGTACTTGAAAACACTAATTCCTAATCCTCTTGGAGAATTTTTTTATTAATTTTTTTTTGTCTCAAGATTTCTTTATTCCTAAAAACACTTAACACTTTTTTTTTTAAAGTGTACTAGAAAAAAGTTAGGAAGATTATAATAAATTTGATCTGAAACAAAGCCAAACTCGAAGTAACATTCCGAAACCAAAAGTATTCTCACAATTACAATATTCTCTTATTTTTCTGCGATTTTGTCCAGGATGCTGTTAAGGATGTTTGTGCTGTGAATACCATAAAAAATTGGAATGTTTTAAGAGTTAAAATTCTCCTTCAAGAACTTTGAAAAAAAATGTACCAAACTGCAAAGTGGAAAAGAAAAATAGACTAATCGCTAGATCAATAAAAGTTGCAAAAACATTTGGAATTTAAATTTTAGCAATGAAGATAAAATTTACAAGATGCCAAAAGTGCTATTATAGTTGGTGCAAGTATCAACGAGCAAATGATATTGACAAGCCAATCAAGAATAAGATAGTAGAATTTACAGATGGTGATATTTAGTGCAAATGTCAGCCAGCAAAGGCCTTCGCTAAGCCAATGAAGAATCACTGTTTATCAAACATGAAAAATCCCATGTGCGCTCATTGATTTACCTACAGAAAGGTGATGATTGTTATACTTAGTGCAAATATCAACGAGCAAAGACTTTCGACAAGCCAATCAAGGATAAAATAGAAGCAGATGACAATATTTAGAATAAATGTCAACCAGAAAAGGCTTTCGAAAAGCCAATCAACAATTACTGTTTATCAAACATGAAAAATCCCACATATGGTCAATAATAATAGTTGGTGCAAGTACCGAAAAGTAAAGGTTTTCGACGAACGAATCAATGATAAGATTTCAAGATTCACACAACTTAGAATAAATATAATAATGTGTATACATAAGAAAATGTGAGGTAAATAATTACTGTAATGTAAAACTGCATAGTAGAACAAAAAATACAAGTTATTTTTTATTGGATTGCAACAGTTTTTATTTTAACTATTTGTAAAGACATTCAGTGAAGCTAGGATCGCTTATTTTTAAGTTATTATTAGGTAACGCTTTATTTTTGTGCCTAATTTAATTATGATAATTTTAAGGGTGTAAATAGGAGATTATAAAAATTAAATTTGAGAATTGGAAATTAACGTGCTAATCGAATTAACATAAATTGAAAAGAATGAATTAATGACCTAAATAATACTGACTACACTCCTAAAATATGAAGCATGCATGCTAACAAGACAAATGTTAAAATGTTTAACAGAATAGATTTTTTGAGGTTTCTGATGCTTTTTCTTTCCTTTCTTCGGCTCAATTTATATTTTACTTATGAAGTTTAAAAAACATTTTTTCCCCATTCGTCGATGATGAATTATTCTTAACCGCTAGTGGTGAAATCTCATTTACAAGTCTCTCTTCAATCATGGCCTTGTCATATTTAAATTTCATTTAGGTTGCGCAAATTGTTGACGGTGTAGATAACAAATGAAAGCAACCTAATTATCTGCGCTTTAAATATCAATAAAATATTACTGAATGTCTCTTTTCTTGATAATTATAAGTGATTTATCACTGTTAAAAATAACTGCGATATTTTTTCTTCCTGCAGGTAAAACGTGAAATTAATTCTTTAGTAGTAGTCATTACTTAGTATCTTTTCCATCAAAAAGTATCTTATGATAAATATGCTTGGTAATTCTCTTTAAGAAGCTGATACGACAACTTCATGAATAAGTGTAATTATTTATGCTGCATTAATCATCGTAAAACGCATTAGAGATTCTGTAATAAGTTTATATTCTTCGTTTTTGTGATTAAAAAAATAAATCATGAGATCGCGATAAACAAAATTATTTCCTAATGTTCGTGATCATTCATTCAATTTTCATAAAGTAACACATTTTTTTAAAAATGATTTTAATAATCTTTATAAATATTAGTTAATATATTTAAATGAAAATTACTCTACGTAAATTTGTAATTTTTTAAAAATCTTATCTTTAACGTGCAAATAAAAATGATGCTTTAATAATAATGACACTTAATAGCAATTTTATGAGTCGATAATAAACTAATACAGTAACACATATAATAAAAAAGTAATAAAATAAAATTGAATAAAGGCATTTTTAATGTCTAGAAATTTTAATAAAAATTATTAGAATATTTATCAATAGCTTGCAAACAAAAGTGATGATTTAGTAATAATGACACTTAATAGCAATTTTATGTGTCTATAATAAACTAATAAAGCAAAACAGATAGCAAAAAGTAATAAAACAAAATTGAATGAATACATTTTTAATGCATAGAAATTTTAATAAAATCAATTTAAATAAATAATGCAGATAAAACTAAGAATTCTAGTAAAATTAATAAATCACGGTTATAATGCATTATTTTATAGGGTTTTCATAAAAATGGATGTAATATTTATGTATGTATTTAAATTATAATTAATTCATATTTTCAATTTATAACTCTATGAAAAGAAATTGAAATGCTGAAAAGTAAGATAATTTTATAAAAAGGAATAGATAATGTTTAGAAATATATTTGATACAGCAATCAATATTCGGTTATTAGATTTCACTAAATAAAGCTAAATTTTGAAATATTGTCTGATTAAGAAGTCTTAAATTAATAATTGGCGTGTTATTCATAGAGAAATTTAAATGACCAAAAGAGCATGTTTTAAATTTAAAACTAGCTTCTTTTGGTGACCAGGCATATTGGATCTGTTTATATTCTATTAAATTTCTTATGGATATAATATTAATGATTTTCTTACGAAAACATTTTAAGCATGAAGATGTGACAGAAATGAAAATCTAAATAATTTAATAACCTTACACCAGTTTTATTCATTTTATATATGAACCATCCAAATAGAATCAAGTCCCATGACATCATTGTGTTTCAGGACGTAAAAGTCCGGTTCATTTATTCTTAACTTTCGAGGCATTATAATTTCAATATCTTATTCGGCATTTGATAGATTACGTAGGTATTAAGCAGAAAATTTTTCCCTTAGCTTTCAAAAACGGAAAAAAATATCGCCATTATGTATTTGGTGAAATATTGAAAAACGTTTGAATTTGAGTATAACAATGTAATCTATTTTTCAAAATTAGGTTGAAAATACTTTAAAAAAATTTTCTGACATTTAGGAAAAATTTTCAAGGTATTAAAATTGGTATCATTAAAAAGAAGAATTTTGCATTAAAATGGGGTACAAGTCATTTTTGCGCTGTAATATTTTCGAGATATATCGCAGATAAGCGACAAAATTTCACTTACTTTTTTAACCGATAAAAATTAGAATTAAAATTAACTAAAAGCTCGCTCTTAGTTGCATATTCCTACTTTACCAAATATATATTTGCCAAAAATTGATAACACTATCCAAATTTGGCTAGTTCTAGTAATTTGTTTTGTCTAGTGGCAAAATTACTTACACACATACATTCATTTTTATTATCAGAGATGGAAACAGAACAAATCTTTTATCAATTTATTTCTATAAAATACTTGTTGATTACACAAAACGTAGTTGAAAAACATAAATGATTATGATCTTTCAAAGTCTGTAAAATCAAAATTTAACAGTTAAATATTTCTTATAAAATTACTCATCTATAAATGGTTCACTACATCTCATTATATATGAAAACAAGGAGATAATGATAATAATTCTAAAATAATAATGATGGGAAATTCATTAATCACAAAGGCAAAAGCTTTAATTCCTTGGCACTTTTAACTGAAAGGAAATGTGGCGCAATAATTCTTAATCACGCAATTAACCTACTATAATTGAACTTCATAATCATAGTTCATATAATTCAGACTTACACCACTTCGATTCGTATCCTCTTTCTCTATAACTGTTAGATAGAGACGGGGATGTGGTGGGGGGATTGTGAAGTTTCCCTTTCTTCAAGAAATTTTACTTTCTTTGCAGACAGCTCGGTAATTTAAGAGTTGAACGACAAATTAAAATGACAGCTCTGATGGCATAGCCTGTTTCTGCGGGATTTAAATTAGGACCGGTAAATGACAGATAGAGAATTTGCTCTGTCTCTTTATTACTTCACTTAACTTCACTCCCTTTCTTTTCTTTTTTTTTCCCCCCGCCCTTCCTATTCATCCAATTTTTTTTTCTGCATTTGTCTGTTTTTTTATGCTTTTCTTCCCCCAACTCAATTTTTTTCGTCATTTTTTTATGAAAAATTTCACGGTAAGGATTGTCTGGATTTTTTTTTCCATATTTTTTTAGATGATTTGGAATTATAATAGAAGAGGAATTTTTTAATTCCTTTTTTTGTTGTTCTTTTTTTCATTCCACTCACAGTCTTTTTTTTTGTTTTTATTATTATTATTTTTTTCATTGCGGTGGCTTTGCTTTAGAATCGTTTAATTGCTCGGAAATTTGGAAAAAAATAAAAGTAAAGAACCCTGAAGAGAAATGATGAATTGGTATAATTTAAATATTCAAAGAATGTGAAAAACCGATTTGCTGAAACTTAACAAGGAAATTCAAACAGGTTTTAAGCAAAACTAATTCATTTGAGTTTTCTCAACATTTGCGCTCTCATTGTTGTATTGAAAAGTATTATGGTACTTTGGCCACCTTTTTGACCACCAACTACCACCTTTGTGGCCACCAACTTTGTGAATTCACTGTGCCCTTGCAGTATCCAGACAAGAATAGTTTATATAAAACTCAATAACTACTATTTTTACTAAAGACAGAATAATTTTTATTTGTATAGAGTAATTAAAAAATAACTAAATAAAGTTACATAAAAATCTTTGTATAGCGTCTTTATTTTGCTCATTTGCTGAGTTTAGACTTCTCCACGATGTTCTATGTAAAATTTAATAAAGGGCTTTGTTCTTACTGAATTGTAAATAATTTTCTATACAGATGAATTAAAAATGAATAAAAAAATCTTAGAGTCACATAATTTGTTTTTGAAATTCATTCAATTGATTAATTAATTCATCTGAATTTGTTCAACATTCGTTAGCTCTCATTGTCATATTGAAAAATATTACAGTACTGTGATTCCCTAACTTTTTGAATTCGCTGTGCCCTTGCAGTATCCAGACTATGATACCCCCATATAAAACTCAATACATACGTTTTTTTACAAAATAGAAAGTAATTTTTTTTATATATATGTTAAGCATAAAAAAAACAAATTAAATATTTTTGTATAGCACACCCTTGCTGAATCTAGACTTTAAAATGATGCTTTATGAAGAATTCAATAAGTTTTTATTTTATAAAATAGTAAATAATTTATATATATATAGATTTATATAGATTTAATTAAATAGATTTACTTAAAAATAAATAAAGCAAGTTTAGAGTCAAATAATTTGTTTTTTGAAAAGAATTGAATAATCAATGGAAGATTTGCATCTGTTATCATTACAAATGTTATTAAATTGTGGAAATAAACTGGTCGCAGTTCTTTTCATTTCCTCTCTCACACTGATAATCACGATATGCGTTCATTCTATATCAGCAATGAAAGGAAATAATATTTCACACAAGTAAAAATATCAAAGGGAATTAATACTTTTTGAGATTTAACATTTGTGAATATTACATAATATCTCGAAGAGCTGCGTTGTGGAAATTGAGACTATTCAGAGGAACACAAAGGACAATTTGGATACGTTTTACCTTAGGATTTAAAGGAGATAAAACTTTTCAAAATTATGATAAAATGGACTAACATTTTCTTAGCATTTAATATCAGACAGAACTCTCATAAATAGCACTAAAAGAACTCCGAACTCAGGCGAAATAATATAAGATAAACCATAAAATAGCATTTCATGTTTGGAAGATTTGCACAATGTTGAAGACAAATGCACCCTGCACCCTGTGTTCTATCTATGACGTGTGTGAAAGAGATATCTATAAACTGGAGTTGTGCAAGTGAGTGTGTGAGCTTCATCTTCATATGAGCTAGAAGTTAGACTCTGCCCTCGGGTTTTATCCTCAGAAGCTTCTGCATCCCCTTTTCGTTGTAAAGCAGATACGACATCAACACCATCATCTTGTTTGGAAGCATTTTCAGCAAAAACAAACGAATGAAATAAAGCCAAATTTCGTATATACAGTCAATTCTCCGAAGCCCTTTTGCGCACGCGCCGGGAGGCGCTTATTTCATTAAAATAGGGGTGAGATGAAAGAAAATAGGCCGTATGTAATGGGATAAAAGAAGAAGAAGAATGTAAGAAAATGGGATATAATTGAATGTTAGAGCCTTATAAAGAACTCCAGAAACGAGCATATCTTACTGCACCTTCCTCTAAAAAGTTAAATCGTCCAGAGGTGCTAATTTAGGAATCTTGAAGCAAAATAGGGAAATGAAAACAGACCAATAATTACTGTGAACGCAAAGAAGATGGATTTTGCCAAATTTCAGCAATGCTCGAGTAATAAAAATTGTATGTACAGAAATGAATGATATGCAGTATGGAACTTGTAGAAAACAATCTTTTATCTATCAACTTTCAGGTCACAGGCCCACGTACAACATTTTCGATCAACGCTCTGACCATCCCTAAGCACAAGACAATGTATCGTTAATTTTTGGGAATTCTTAAATTAATTTTTTAATTTAATTTAGTTATTTTGCCCATCGTTCGATATTTTCCATAATTCAAATGAGAAATTCCGTTCCATTCTATTCATTAATTTTATCTGTAGATATTTCCATATAGGGAAAGGTATTTTATGATCACCCTTGTATTATTTGTGATGCTATTTCTAATGCTTTTTCCAATGATCTTGAAAAAAAAAGTCCTGATTACATTTTTATAAGTTTTTTTTTTCTTTTTTCATTTTTCTCTCTCTATATATGCTGTTGTGTTTGTGCACTATTGTCGAATATTTAAGCAAAATTATTAGTTAGGGATTCAAGACAAAATGTAAAAGTTTCTGTAAATAAAAAGTATATGGAAACCCTAAACTTGACCTGAGGGAAACATCTGACTTAAATTCCAGTATATACAAGTAAGTTGTCTTCATTCTGGGCTATCAGGAAGGAACTGCCTCAGAATTGCGTTTCACTAGGAAAGACACTTCCAACAGCATTAGCCAATATATTGATATGGTTCATATCAATATACTACGTTTTTGAATAGTGATAGCAATAGTTTAATCTGAATATAAAATTCACAAACTTTCAGTTGATGCGTCACAGAGCTAATAATTTCGAAGTTCCTCAGCAGAAAAATACAATTTAGATGATCTTTCACAAACTTTTATTTATCGACTTATTTCGTTTGGCTTATTTATTATTTATTTTATTATTTATTATATTAAAGGTAAACTTTTGGAATCGGTTTTTCCTTTGTATCTTGATGTGATAGAATTTAGAACTTTTATGTATTTAATTTTCGATAATAGTACTCTATTTTATATTTAATTGATTCATTTAATTATATTTTGAATTTGTATAGTGGCGCCACCTGATAATGACTTATCGAAAAAATGGATTTCTTAGTAAAATATTAAAAGATCAAAAGTAATTAAAATAAAATTTATTTTTGTTTTTAGTAAACAAATATAAATATAGCTATTAAAATAGGTTTTCATAATACATTCATTTGGTTATCTTTAGTTTACTTTGTTTTTATTAAGATTTTTTTTTAATTTTATGCCCAATAAATAAATAAATATTATATACATATTAAATAAATAAATAAATTTTCTCTATTTATATAAATATAAATAGGGAAAGAAAAAAATTGCGAGTAAAAGATAAAATTTATTTTTAATTCACTTTATTGCTAAAGAAAAACAATTTCATTAAATAATATTTAGAATAAAGTATGGGAGTTGTAGATAAAAAATAATATAAACATCGCAATTTACAGGAAATAACAGTAAAAAAAAATGTATCAACTACATTATGCTTCGTAATAAATTAATTGAATCTCATTTTCATTTATCATTAGTCACTTCCCTATGGCATTTTTTCTCCATAAATCTCTGTTAAAGATGACAGCAAAGTGTTATACAGCATTCATTTTATTTATATTCCTAGTCTTTTATTGCTGTTTGTGTGGAAAATTTCGTATAAAATGTAACCACATTTTAGTCACAGAAATAACCTTTTAATCTAAAGTTTTCGTCATAAGTTTAATTTTTTTTTCTCTCTGTAATAAGAAACTTTTAAATTGTTGCAAAAGTTTAAATAAAATACTTAATTTACGAACTCCTTCTGCATATTTTTCTATATCTCTTTTTTTTGTTAAATTAAGAATTTTATATTTTGACAAAAAGTTTTCCGCATCTGCTCATTTTTTTCATACTAACAATTAAATTTTAATACAAGTTTTAAAAATATATGTGATTCTCTTATTGTTTATTTTCCTTTATTTTATTTCGTGTGTGAATTTAAATGAATTTCATAACTTTTAACGCAGTGCAAAAAGATAGCATATCAAAAATGAAACGAGACTGAAATTTACAAAATAATGTAGCCTATTTGATTTCAACATTTTTGATTTGCGAGCTTTTTAGACAACAATGATATCCAAAATGTAAATTTAATGTATAAAGAATTTCTTTGGTGCATTTTTGAAAAGACGCCTAGATTGCTCTTATAATAAAAACTTGATTGTTTTCATAAACTAATTGAAATATTTGATTTTATTGTATTAATGTATTGTATTTTTGATTATATTGCGTGGTATTACATTATACTATTGTATTGTTGTCGTATTATTTCGATTTGCTTGATCACCAAGAAAGCATGTCAGGAACCATATTTCCATAAGTTAAATCTTCAGTGTTTCTCATGCTTTTTAAATTCTTGTAACAAAATATTTGAAATTTCATATTGCAATACATAAATCAATCCATCAATTGTAGGAGAATTGTGTTAAATATAATTCTTTGGTTTACGTGTTACCCAATTGTATGTTCGTGAGGTTAGCTAAAATTTTAACCAATTCAAAGAAATTCGAAATTCAAAGAAAAAAGCTGAATTAAGACATGTTCGAATAGAGTAATCAGCATCAGAGAGTTGTTAGAATGTATGCTTGATATATGGGCTATAACTTATTTAGGATCTCAGAATTTTGTTTCTAATAAAACAAAAAAGAATCGGTAATTATAGTAAAAAGTGAAACATAAAAAGAACCATGAATGCATGCATAAAATTATTAAGAGGAAAAAACAACAATTCATAAATAAGAATTCTACTATATCATTCATTAAAAAATTTAAATATTTACAAAATTTAATTTAAAATTTCACAGAAATTCAATTATTTTGAAATGTAAAAAAATCCAGATATAATCTTCAATTAAAAATATTTTTTTTTGAGATATCGTTTAACAGAATATTATGAGGTCCAAAATTAGATCGGTAAGACTAAAAAAACAGATGAAGTTTCACGGCAAGTACGAAAAAATCGTGTCAGCCGTCCGAACATTACTATCCGGAATGGCCATAAGAAGTACGAGGGGTGATCCAAAAAAAAGTTTACAAGGCTGCCCGCTACAAAAGAATGACACCATTTCGCTACTTGTTGTCTACTCACTGCTTCGTCCCCATACACTTCAACGATTTGTCTGTGAATGTCTAATGGGGACACATTCTTGGCCCATAGAAATCGTAACACGGCTCACAACTACATGCGAGACCATTTCTCTAGACGTCTTGCTATTACTGTCGCTGTTTCAGATCTCAGTATTAACATTATCTTCTCGAACGATCGGTCGAAGGTAAGTAGTGACATGTGTCTCCATTCTAGTAACAATATTCCCATCCACAATTTCTACTTTTCAAGTTCTGCTGCTTGTAAACTTTTTTTTTTGGATCACCCCTCGTAGTAACCAATGCCTTTTAAGGTTATGTTAAAACTATCAGGTTTATCACAGTTGATAAATATTCATCAAAAATATGACTAAATAAATAAAAGAAAGCGCACGTTATTCTGTATTCAAGCCAATAAATCATTCATTCATGTAATATAGAAAATCTTTACGAAACATCCTTTAGCAGCAGAGAATTTTAAGCATCTTTTCCTTTCCAAAACAAAAAACATAACGATCTATCAATCACATCACGCTTTTTCTGGTGGTCAATACTTTCTTAATAACCCATATTCTAATTAAACTCACATATTAGATCAAAACAGGATTAACTAACCATAAAACGAATATTTTCACATTATGCATGTAATATCTCGAAGTACAATTATATGGAAACATTTGTCTACACGGCCACCCATCCGAATCAATCTCAACTTTACCAACCGTACAATTGCATTCAAATCAAACTGACGCCGAATTCCTGCAGATGGGAACCTAATGAATTCCTATCTAATTAGGCATACATTACATTACATTAGGCAGGGGAAGCAGTTCTAATTATTTAGTGTATGCTAGGATACTTAAAGAGCCAGAAGATATGTGAGAAATGAACTTCAAACTGATATGCTACGCGTATCCCGATATTTTACTTCTAAACCGTTCGGCGTTGTCATTTCTAAATCCTTTCACAGAAAAGTATGAAAAACGGGAAATAATGTCCCGCGGATTTTTTAATTTAATTCCACCAAAGAAGGTTGCATTTATAACATGAATTTATATTATTGTTATGAAACTATACGATCTCGATTATCATAATGTTGGTTAAGAACGTAGTCAGAGAATGGAACCTATAACCTTCTTCCTCTGCTTTCATATCATGTCTGATCTACTATGCCACTGATAAGAAATGGGGATATTTTTGAGCTAATTAAATTATAGATTGCGAGGGTAGCTAAGGGAATTTGGAAATAAGGATTATTCTTCTTATTGTAATAAGAATCACAAGTATTTTTGTGTATTGAGAGGATAATGAAAATTTTATTTATATTGAACGTTAGTGAAAAAATGCATTATCTATATTTATTAAATTAAGTGTCGCATATCAAAAAGGAAAAGCATACATAGCTTTTACAGCTTGAACACTTTCTCTTTTTGAATATTAAAAAAAAAAAAGAAATCCAGTTTGGCTTATAGAGTTAAATATGAATTTTCTGAATTACTTTGCATACTTTAAATTAAATTTTCTTACTTAAGAGGTTTTTTTTTTTTTTTTTTTTTGTAAAAAAAATAAATTGTCGGAAATAAGTTTTCTTTTTTCAGAACCAGTCGAGAATGGAAAAACAAAGTTAATAAGACTTAATTTAACAAGTACATCATTACATTACTTTGTTCTTATCATAACATATAATATATTAAAAATGTATAAAACTAATGGTCTTTGGCGACCAGGTGATTCATTTAAACCTCTTAGATGTTATTCCATGTCCAAGATTTCATTTCGGACATTAAAACTAAAGAATTAAAACTATGTTATTTTAATAGATTTGCATATGTTGTATTTGTTGTATACATGAACCTGTATAATTGAGACCAGTCCTACGATATCATAGTGCTATTAAAAACACAAATGTGTTGTTCATTTATTTTTTTAAATTTCGTGATATCGAAACTTTATTTTCTTGTAATTCGTCTTGCAATGTACACGGATCTAAAACAGAAAACCTTCTTTTTCACCTTTTAATAATAGAAAGAAAATTACATGATTAAATATTTGTTGAAACAGTAAAAACGGCGTGAACTTCAGGGCAACAGTATAATTTATTATCGGAAATTAAGCAAAAAAGGTTTTTTTTTTTTATATTACTGAAATTCAGGGAAAGTTTGCACGGCTATTAAACTTAAATAATCTAAGAAAAAAATTTTGAATATTAAAATGGTGTGAAAATTATTTTTGTGCTCTGATATTTTCGAAAGTTATCGCCGAAAATTCAGCTTAATTTTTAACTAATTAAAATCCAAATTAAATGTTCAAAAAATGATTTCGAGATGCACATTTCTACTCTCCAAAATATATATGTATAGTTCGTCAACGGATTCTGAGACGACCACATTTCGACGACTCCATCTCATCAAGGGGTGAGACGCGGAAAGATGAGTGCATTTCCGGTATTCCCTTTGACCTTAGATTTCCCCTCTTAGATATTAGTAAATGTAAACATCTCCTCCTTTGATTCTTCCTTTCACCCCTATTTTGACGGATTAAACCAATCCTAACGCATGCGCAAAAACGCAGAGGGTTTTACAATCCGTTGCTGAACTATACCACGTTTAGTAGCTCTAAGTCAAACGGTCCGGTCTACGAGCCCCAAGGCTATCTAATTATCCAAGGCACAGAGACACTTTCATCATTATTACTTACTAGTAATGATTACCGTAACATAGAACTGTTTTTCTGTGTTAAGTCTTTATCAAAAATATTATGGAAATTTAAATTAAGTGGTATTTTTATGCATCATATGTGGATATATCTGACTATTAAGCTGAAATGATGGAAACTGTATTTAGAGTAGTTATTCTTATGAAAATTATTTTTGTTGTGTTATGTGCATGCTTAGGATTATTCACAACTTCAAAAATTTCATAGCGTGTGACAATTATTCAAATCTCATTTTGGAAAAAATGATTTAGTTTATATGCTTCCATTTAAATAACATGAGGGGTGATTCGAAACGGATCTAGTTATTTGCAATATTATTTTTTGATAGTATATACAAAATATAAACATTCAATTTTCATACCACATCAATGGGTCGGCATTTGACATATGATGTAATATTTAACATCCTCAAAATCACCAAATGGACTCAGGTTTCGAGCCTAAGATCCTGTGAATTCGATTGGAGAAAGAAGTTTGCAAGGACTTATTCTTTTTACTTACATTCAAAGGCGGACTTGGCATCTAAAAATAATTTTATTTATGTGGCAAAGAGTAACAAATGAATACCGAGTTTCCAATCAAACATGCAAAGGTGAGCAGAGTGAAAGATGTTGCAATCGAGACCTGAAATAAGTAATTTCTTTAAAATATATAATTTTTGGAAAACAGTTGAGCACAGTGCATTTATTATTCTTTCTAAAAAAGTTTTATTAAGCCATTAACCTACTTTCTTGTTGTCCTCTTTTGTACAATTCGATAAACCTAAAAAATGACAAACACGTTATACTTCACCTACGCTTTTTTCACTAAACCTCGTCCTGAATTCTAACCAAAACAACATTTTGCTTCTGAGGTTGTAAACAAAATACCATTCGATACCGCCAATTAATTATCATGTCTTATTTATAATAAATATTTTTCTATTCCTCAAATGATGGGAGATTAAAGAATCCATATCACCAACGGCAATCAGCTTATTCCGAAAGCCCATTTCCGAAGATAAACTTCTGTGTAAACAACTCTTCAAATTCTTTAGACATCGCGTGTGTCTGATCGCTGCCAAAGTCGAAATGTCATTCCATTCCAAACCTCTGGAACTCAGATGATTTCAGGATGTACCACTCAATCGCGAACCCCAAATAATTAAAAATAAAACGTGCAGCAAGCAGAAACCCGAGCCATGCTTTTCCCAATGATTATTTGCCACTCAAAATGGTGAGAACGCAGCCAAGCTGCTTTCGTGTCTACCCCGACTGGTCTCACGCAAAGAATCAAATGAAAGGGGTGTGTGTACGAGGTAGGGGTCTTTCGGGCTGGGGGACAGGTGCCATTTAATTTGATGAATGAAACGACCCGAACAGCGTCTAATCAACCGCACGATGGCGGTGTCACATCATTTTTCATCTGGCCCTTGTAATTGCTACTTCTCTTTTTAATACTCCAAAATGAATGGGAGAGTGTGCAACGTCCGCCATCGTGCCTCTGGTACTTTGGGCGTCTTTTCGATCTTTACCATTTTTTTCTTCCTTCCTTCTTCCATTATTGTTTTTCTCACTGGCATTTTTTTATATTATTATTATTTTTTAAATTACCGACTTGGATCTTCCATCTTCTCTTATGAAAGGCTTTTGCGAAAAGGGACGATGAGGAAGATGAAAGGTTGAGGAATGAAAGATCGGAATCGTGCCGTACGTCAATTTAGGGTTCGCTTCCAACACGTTCCATGCTCCTTAAGTGCCCAAACACACATTAAATAATTATGCGGGCAGCTTGGATCGAGTAATGGATGCTTAATTAGACAGGAATTCATTAGATTTCCATTTGCTGGAATTCCACGTCAGTCTGATTTCAATGTAATTGTATGTTTGGTAAAGTCTAGATTTATTCTCATGCCGAAACTTGCAGACAAATGTTTTGATACCTTTGCACAATTCCATTGGCTTTGCAAATTATGTTCCTTTTGTTAATATTATGCATTGTTTAATTGAACTTTGCGAATCACTTAAAAAATTTATACGTATGAGTGAACTTATCTGAAAGTTAAACATGTTGAATTCTCAAGAAATATCTTAAAATGTTATTTCGAAGCCACATTTAAAATGTGAGTTGAATTTAAAGATTACAATAAGTAAAGGTAAGAAATAATTTTATTTTGATATAGCGGTATGATTCATAAAATTAAAACTCCTTTTCATGACTAAATATTTATTTAATTTTTTTATTTATTTGCTTATCGAATAAAATACGATCACATTGTTAATATGATGTAGTCATTAGCGTTGAGATCTGTGAATTTGATAAAAGATAGGTGTTGTTAGTTAATTTCTTTTCAGTACTATCAAAATCACTAAGAAATATTACTATGTATGCAAGTATACAATGTTCATTCAAACGTTTATACTGTACTTTATTATCTTTTACTACTTTTTCACCTATTATAGTTTTCCTCTTTCCAATTTTTATTATCTTTGCTTGGCTTTATGATCAAAAGCTGGTAGAATTTCGATCACGGAACCTGAGGACTTCGGGCGAGAACTTATACAATAAAAAAACCTTCATGTAGTTGAACCGGATGCGTATTAAGTGTGCTCTCAGGGTTTCATGCGTCGATGCGGCAAAACAGTTTTGAATTCGTTGTAAACTAAACGGATTAACTAATCATATCACCAAGGCTGAAAATTAATTCAAAAATCTTTGTGTGCCTTTAAAATACAGCATGAATTTAACGATGTTATTTCAATCATCCTGTTAATCCAACGGTAATGGTCTCCTCAAATTATTTCTGGCAAACATTCTAATAAAGGAGACTGCAAGGGTTTCCTAGAGAATACCTTGCATAGCATTGGCGTACAATCGTTGCAAAAACACTTTCTGGCATGAATTTAGCATTTTTACTAATCTATCGTATGATCCTTGTAGAAATCTTTTGGCTATTAACCCCTGGCAAGAGGTTAATAGTATACATAAGCGAATTTGCGTTTTAGACGCGCTATTTCTAATGGATTGAAATAAAACTTTGACCTACACTTGTAGGCTCTAAATCCCATTGCGACTTTGAATGATCGCTTTTACATGTTTCTAAAAGTACAAACCGATAGAAGGTTAATCCCTTGGATTTGACGTAAAGTTTCATAGGTTTCTAGACTATGGATATTAATTCTGTGTATCAAATTTGATTTATCTCATTCTCTTCGTTTTGTAGTTATCGTGTTATATTATATTTGAACAACCAGACAGACTTCTTCTGAACGGATTTTGAGCATAATTTGATAGAAATCTATAAATTTGGTATGAAGATCGTACACCAAATTTCATTGATATAGATCAAAGCACTTTTGAGTTGTCTTTGTCACAGACAGACAGATATTTCCCAAAAATGTATTTTTTCGAATTAAGGGAGTTTTAAAATGTAAAGACTCTTCAAAATCTCGATTTCGAATTTTTTGCTGATTATTATACTTTCCCTATACTACGTATACGAAATAGAAATAAAGTTATATTTTTAAAAAAAATTTGTTAATAATTTTTCTTCAATTCACCACTGCATGAATAATTTAGTTAAAATTTGTTACTATAAACTAGTATACTTAATTGGTAAATTTTGTGTCAAATAGCTTCCAGTATTTTTTCTCCTGAAGAATGGCATCATTCGTAGTTTGGTATTATTTATCAGTATTCAAAATAACAACATTTTAGTGCTCTGATTTTCATTGATATATATATACCCAAATACATGTTTTCCTGTTTACAAAATAATTCTGCTGCAAAAAACGATGCTTTATCAATAAACATCTTAATGATCATTAATACATTTTGTTTACAGAATTTCCTTATAAATAAACTTCCTTTGTTATTCATTATTGATAATATATCAATTGCTTTAGAATTATTGCTTTCCTGGTGATAGCTCAATAACAACTTTATTACTGACTTAGAGGTATAATTATCCAACATTCTGACTCGTGACATATTGTGGCCACATGAAATCTGATAATCTGTATTCTGAATATTTATTTAATCATTTACTTCAAAGAAATCATGTATTAATTATTGGTGATCATTTGTCAATCTGCTTATACAATGCAATGAATAAACGTTGCCTTAGGGAAACAAACAAATGACCTATAAAAAAGATTGAAAATTGCCTCAGATAATGAATCGAGTGATCTTTATGATTAACATATCATCAGATTAAATATGTAAATACATTAAAAGTTTTATTTGCTATTGTGTTTCTTATGATATATTTAAAAGTATTTTCAAAGGAATTGTTTTACTTCAAGAAGTTTTGTTTCGTTTCGTTTTGTCAATTAGATGGATGGAAAGGCAGAAGAAAAATAATTTCTAAATGATGAGTGACATGCGGTAATTATCAGAACATCATGATTAATAACTATCGATAATAAAGTAGGTAACAGAGAACCGATAAGATAGTTATCTGATCTATTTTAAAATAGGATATAAACAAAACAATAAATTAAAAAACATTCTTTAAAGTGGCTTTAATAAATATTTATATATTATTCTTTTCTATTTTTATTACATCGCAGCCATTATACAGCATGAAATTTAGTTAATCTGCAGTTTTGAACTGAAACAACCTCTAAATAAAGGATAGGAGTGTGCCAAATGAGGGAAGATCTAAAAAGAAAAAATTAAACGCTATTTCCATCATCAAAACATCTTTTAAGAAGTCAGATTAGACTAATTATAGCACTTTTATAATCTGTATATATGTTGCAAAAATTGCAGTGGTAATCAAGATTCATAACTCGATTGAACCATAAACAGCATCTTTGAAATTCGAATTATCATCTATTATTACTAAGACTGTTAACTTGGTGCAATGCACTGGCTACCTTTTTTACCAGATATGAATCCATATGATTTCTTATTTTGTGATCACATGAAAAATTTGATTCCTAAAAAAAGTTGAAAGATCTCATAAGCTTCAAAAACTGCTTTAAAGGTATCATTTCCAAGCGGAAAAGGAAACATCTAAAAGTGTATCTAACAATTTTTTTCTCTAAGTTGCGCTGTTACGCTAAAAATTAGAGTTATCCCTTTGAAAACATTATTTTTTAAATTATTTTCCAACTTTTCTTAATAACACAAATTTTCAATTCTATCTGCAAATCTGACTATTAATCTATCTATCTACCTATTAATTAAAGCTGATATTATAAGAATCATAATCAATTACAAATATCGACCTTAATCTAAAAAAATGATTATTTTTTTAGTACTATTCGCTAAATATTTGATTTAAGATCGGAATTTTTAAGTATAAAATTAAAGCCTATGCGCCCACGCATGATTAAATGATTAATTTAATTATATTAGCTTCCCGTTTGGAAGCAACATGGTGACTGTTTTGGAACGATCTGGTTAGATGACGAGGACACCAAATAAGTTAATTTCGCACTTTTGGCCGATGGTGTTGCTTCTGCTATACACCTTATGTGGCAGATTTTCAGTAGACACTGGTTTCCAACTTGGAAGACTTGGAGACCTTGTCTCTGCAGCCCCACCTCATTAAAGGGGCATAAGTTTTAAGTTAACTGCATGAAAGGCACTGGTCGTCAAAAATCATGCGCTAGATTCCATAAAAATGCCGGATTCGCGCCGAAGATTTATATCTCGTAATTCAACGTTCGCCAATGCCATGCAATGTATTCTAGCCTTTTCTAAGGTTCACAATTTTATGTTGGTGGAGAAAGATAATACCATTATTAGAGTACATGCGGAAAAGTTTTATGGAGACAAGGCTATTTATTTTGTTGGGAGCTAGATTTCGAAAAATTATCCGTTTTATCCACTAATACATAAAAAAAAATACATCAAATAATCTCGTCCAAATTCACGATGCTTTTAATCCATCCGGTAACAGAATATTTTCTATTATCAATGCAACCAGGAGGTAGAGGGAAAAAAATCGAAATATATTCTGTTACAAATAGTGTAGAAATCGTATGTCCGAGTTGTTAGATCATGTGTTAGTCTCATTTGTCCGAGTTCACGTATTCATTTCCATTTAATCCTGCGTGTTAAAGATCATTTCAAAGTCGATTCGGCTTGTTGTTCTCTAAGCAAAATTAAATTCGTGATGCAGCTTCATCATCATGAGAGCTCGGCTCATGCATTATCTTTGGCTGATAAAGCCTACCTTAGAATCTAGTAATAATGACCCTCAATTATGGAGTCCTCTGGAATGAATTAGTGTCATGTCCAACGGAACACCATGTCTTGCCAAGAGTTTGTTATGCATGCAAATCCTATTTAATAAAAAACAAAGGATAATTTATTGAAGACACCGGAAAATTAACGTAATGAAAATGCCAAATTATCATAATAATGCAGATAAAATGCAATAAATAAGTATAAACTAAAAAAAAAGGTAATTGAATCCGAATGCAATTATTTCTACGAGGATAAATTATTAGATTTTTTTCTGTTTTTCCCTTGTGATTTCTAGTTTAATAACATATTTTGATTCTCAAAAAGTTACCGAATATCATTTAAAAAATATATTTTTTTTGGTTATTCAATTGAGGTAATTGTTTATAATATATGTTTCTGTTATCTATATTCAAGTTTTCACATCTCGATTGAACTTGGAGAAGATAATCAGAAAAGCTTTCATTAAAAATAAAACATCGTATCATGTTGTCTTTTCAATATAAATGCTGAGTTACTGAAATCATGGAACAACAAAACTGAAATAAAATAAATCAATTTAAAAATCATTATTATTTTTTATTGTATAAAATTTTTGAATCGATGTCAAATTACGACTGTACAGATGAATAACTAAAATTAAAAAGTAATTATCATTGAATAGAATAAATTAATTCATTAAAACTGAAATGCAAATTAATCAATATCATATCTTTATATTAAAATTCAGTTTCACTCTTTGTAAATGCAATATTATTTGAATTACAATTAGATGAACTGAAGCTGAAATGAAATGAATCAAAATAAAATCACTATTATTCCTTTTATTGTCAAATTTTTGTATCTTATTAACAGAGGAAACAAGCAATAACAACAAGTAAATAAAAATATTGCTACTAAAGAAAGAAGGCTATCATATCATCGTATTAAAGACAACTGCCGTCAGAATATGGATGTTACTCAATTTGAGTTATGATACGAAGAATCTATATCAGCATAAAAATATTCTTCGTAGTATTATGTATTAGATTTTCGTTTTTTAATAGAAATTCTGCAACACAAATAAAAAAAACTAAATAGAATACTACTATTAATTAGAAAATGCCCTATCTGTTAAAGGTCAATAATGTCTTAATATAAATTCAATATTATGTTATGAAGAAAATGAATAAAATTAATCAACATAAAAACACTATTTTTCTTATTATTACTTACCACAATTTTGCATCTCTATCAAAAATCAGCAATAAAAATAGAAAAAGATAAGATAAATGCTACTATTAAATACAAAATGCCATATCACCATGTTAGAGATAATATCTTCCTTGTAAATGTTATATTATTCAAGGTTATATAACGTAGAAGAAACTGAACTGAGATGAATCACTATAAATAAAATCACTATATTTCTTTTAATTGGATTTCGGATTTTTGTATTTCAATTGAAATTCGACACACACACACACACACAGAGAGAGAGAGAGAGAGAATGGAATAAAATACAATAAATAGATAGGAAATATCATTGTGTTAAAGATCAATTCTGCCTTAGTAGTAAATGTAACATAATTTGAATTGTGATATGAAAAAAACTTTTTATTTTTTTATTTTTTGCATCTCAGTCGAAACTTGACAGTACAAATAAAAAGGGACAAAAGAAAATCCTACCTTTAAATACAAAAAAGCATACTACATGTTAACGATCATCGACTCAATATAAATATTACATTATTTATTAATTAAAATTTATAATATTAATTTTTATTATTTTTAACACTTTATTAACGAAGCATTTTAAGGTTTATAACATCATTAATTATTATTTTTATTAGTACATTATTAAAGAATAAGTTGAATAAAAATGAATCACTAAAAAATACTATATTTCTTTCTATTGAATTTTAGATTTTTGTATCTGAATTGGAATTGGACAACACAAAAAAAGAATGTAATAAAATACTATTATTAAATATAAAATATCGTATCGGCATGTTAAGGACCAATATTGCCTTAACAATAAATGTGACCTTATTTGAGTTATGATATGAAGAAATTGAATTAAAATGAATCAGAATAAAAATACAGTTATTCTTATTGTGTGCTGGTTTTTTATATCTCAATCAAAGCTGGCCGACACAATTAAAAAAGAAAACTAAATAAAATACTACTATTAAATAAAAAATGCCATATCATCAAGCTGAAGATCAGTGTCGCCTCAATATAAATGTTACTTCTTTGACTTATGGAACGATGAAACTGTCTGAATCATCTCCCCAAAGCACTAAAATAATAAGCACTGACCTCTACCTTCATGCGACACGCATGATCATTAATACGCGAATAATTTTTGCATTATCATTTAATTGCTGAAAAATATATACTTTATTGTCCTTAAAGGTAATAAAAGAATCCAATTATAGTTAATTGGCGATGTTTTCCTTGAAAGTTATGTTGTCGCCAAATAGAATCGAGGAAGCATTTAAAAAAAAAAAAGAGCTATTAAGTAGCTTAAGGCATTGCGCTTTCCTTAAGAATTATTTATGACATGGACAGCGGAATAAATATGTCTCGTTAATTTTTTAAATCGTAAATCTCTTACTTATAATTTACTTATCTTGATACCGGTGTCTTTTTTGTTCCTAAATGTTATGCTGAAAGATTTGTTTGGGTTGTTGCTTGTATTTTAATTAATGTTGCAAAAATAACAGGTGCTTATTACGCTGTTTTGACTTGCAGAAGGATTATTAAGAATGAATATTAATTATGGAAATCTTGAGTAATATTTTATTCATTTTTATTTTCGTTTGTTTGATGATATATGTCATGCCATATGGATATAATGTTATCAGGACTTCAGATCGTTCCGGTCGTTTCGGTGAACGATTGAATTAAAATAGGAGTAAATTCATACTTTTTTATCTGAATAATAATGATTATTAATTAATCATTTCAAATGTTTCTGTATAATGAGTTATATAATCTTATTTAAAGCATTGATTTTGTCAATTAATATTAAAAAAAATAATTTGTCAAGAAGGGCAAAATAACAAAATGAATTAAATATGGATGATAAATAACAGCATAAATTCTGTTTAAATAAAGAGATCATTGCTCTCTATATTCTTATATTCTTGGAGTTATATTCTTGGCTTAAACAATGTAAAAAAGCCAAAATAAGAAAATAAGTTAAATATGAAAGATAAATAATATAAATTCTCTTTGAATAAAATAGTCATTGTTCAAATGATCACAAATTTTATTTAAATAAAATAATGGAGCCAAAACTGAAAGATATAAATATGAATATATATGAAAACTGAAAACGATTTAAATATAAATAAATACATAAATTTTGTTTAATTAAGAATCCAGATGTTACGGGTAAGCAGACAGATGATTTTGATTCTTTATCAAAAGTTTGCAAGATTTTCGACCGAATCGTTCCGTTTTTTTCCCTTCTCTTTTTAATAGATAATACACATTAAAAATGTATTAATTTAATTCAATAAAAATACCTTTTAAATAATTCCTTTATTAATTTTTATTATGAATAAACTACAAGATGATTAAAATTCCAACGTTCAACTTGAACATGGCGTTCAAATGTAAATTATAAGCAAATAATGAGTTTTTCACGTTATTGATTTCACTTTTCTGAAAGTTTGCATATTGTATGTAACTTATCCAGGTGCATTTACAACAATATTTTCCTGTATGATTTTAGCTTGTTTTTTGCTTTTCTACATTTTCTAACAATTTGTGCAATGAATTCTAAATCGTCTTGCAAACAATCCTTAATAATAATCTAATAAATAAATTTTATTCTACTTGGGTATCATTCTCTTGAATATCATTAATTGATTCAGTTTTTTTTGTTTACTTTAAGTCAGAATAACATAATAGTTTTTAGGAATTATGATTTCAATCATAATAAGTGAAGATTACAAGTATTTTGAATTATTTGGATATAAAATTCATCCACAGTAGTTTGTTCGCGAGAGTAAGAACCTTGAATTCGAAGCCACAAGATGATTAATTTGAAACCAAAATCCATCATAGATTCAGTTCTCATGTGAATGTGCTGCATTTTAATTTTTTTTTTTTTTTTTTTTTTACATGCCACAAAACAGTCTGAATGAATGATGGGTTCAGAGTCATCAGATTGAAAATTAGTCTGATGACTCAGATGGCATCTTAATCATCTCATCTTGTTTCAAAATCATGATGTACTTTCCAAAGCAAGTCTAATTTTATTTTCACAATGGGATACTAATATAAAAAAGTTATTAAAAGAGCAAAATTTAAAAAGAAGGAGGGGGCGAGGGACGATTCGAAGATACACTATTGTCCTAAATATCGAATGATTGAGAATCTTTGTTCCGAGTTTATACCTGGAATGGGATCATGATGCCATGGTGATTCAAATCCAGAACAATTGCGGTCTTATTGCAACAGAATGAGGTAATACTCTTTCCTCTTGCCAGTGTTGTACAATATTAAGTTGATGCTAGGTACCTATTGTGTAGGGCATGGGGTTTCCAGTTTAATACATTGCATTTCAAATATTTAAAATCAAACTTATTTCATCTAAGAGGGAAATTGACCAAAAAGAAATTGTTCAAAAGGTATAGAGATCGTCAGTTAAAGTTGTTTGAACAGTTTGACTGAAATAATAAAATTTAAAAAAAGAAATGTAGCATTTTAGTCTTGTCAAATTGTGCTTTTTTCTGGAGTGGTGAAAATTAAATTTGAAATTAACATTTTGTCTCTATTATCAAGTTTGACTTTATTTTCCAAAGGTTGTTATGATCATGAGTCCTACTTTGTAATGTTTTTCGAGAATTAATCACTGAAAGTGAAACGTTTTTATTTTCTTCTTTTTCAGATTTGATTTTCACTTTTAAAAAAATTTGATCATTATAATATTTGTGATTGTAGAGCAGCAATTTAGTATGGAATTTTTCGATCTGCAATTTCTAATTGATAAAAAAGTACTTAAACTGACATGTTTCAATGATCCTATTATTTTTTTCAGCAAAGTCGAGTTTTCAAAATATTTATCAGTAATTTATACCAGTTATTCCCTTCTATATATTATGTGCTTAAATACATTTACAGAAATTTTGCTCAAATCAAAACATATGGAAAATACTTATTTTTTTTTTCCAAATCAGCACTTTTTAAAAATGTACTTATCATTCTAATTACTAGATATTATCATATTTTATAACTTTTTGTACAGATATTTTACCTTCTACAACTTTCTAATTTATTTTTTCTGATATCAATAGCTTTTTATTTAAACACGGGTGTTAAAATTTCCACCATTCCCTTATTCGTTAACATATCAGGTAACAAACTTAGAGGCCTAATTTGATAGCTAGCTCAACAAAAGCAAATAAAAGTCTGTTATGCATTCTTTTCGCGCCTTACTACTTTCCATGAAAATTCCATAAAACTACTTGACGATCTCTTCTCACGAATTGCCCTTCAACTCACAAACAATGGTTAATTTTTGAATAAATTTTTTAAGTAAAAATTTGTATGGCACTGATTTAAGGGATATTTTAACAAATAATAATTCTACTTGTTTTATAAGATACAAAAAAAAACAATAAATAATGTAGCAAAAATCGAAGTTAACGCTACGTTTTTGTCAAAAGGTCACATCGGTATTTTTTTCATAGAGGGTTAGAAGGTTATTAGGAAAATTTTAGAGGAATCAAAAAGTAAGCAATTAATCCGCCAATTATAGCAACCCTTCTCTCCACATTTTTTGTTAAATAAAAGGCCAAAGAAATCAATCGCAGGCACTGTTTCTTGGGTTTCCCCTTTTTGCATTTTACCATCTTTCGCTATCATCTTCCTTATCTATCTGTAGCTGCACAAACTCGTGAGCTTCAATACCTCATGTAATGGACAGAGATAAGTCCAACCATCTGATTATAAAACAGATATAATCAATAAATACGCATGTGCTAAAGGAACGGAAAAGAACTACGGAAATAGAATTTTGTTTCCATTAGTATGTCTTCCTCGAGTTATTAGTTATCGAAATGTTTTTGCTTTATAGATGTGTGTTGTGCCAATGACTTTTTTGGCGGGCATATGGATTTTATCCTTTTATCAGGGAGATCTCGGAGGGTAATGTATGTGAAATTTTGCAGAAAGGCCCGCAAAGAATTGGTGTTATCACTTACTTGAAATATATCTAAGAGCTATTAGTATTGAGGTTTCTTGGGGCTGAAATGGAAGTTTGATTATATTTAGGAAAATTTAGGGTTAAGAGTTATGGTTGCCTTTTATGAGAATGTTCTTACCCATCTCTCTCTCTCTCTTTTTCTTTTTCTTCTTTTTTCTTTTTTATACAGAATCCAAAAATTCTAGAAATGTGTTGACATGTCTTAGAATTTCATTTTTAAAATGAATTATGGAAAATGTAAAATTTTGATGCGATTTTTATAGAATTCTAGTTTTTGATATAACCATTATATCTTAATAACTATGTCTTGTGGAGGTATGGTTATTTTTTAAAAAATTAGGGGGGAAATTATTATTCTCTTTATGTTTATACTCATGGGCATTTTTTATTCTAGCATCCATCCACCACCTCACCCTCATTCTTGTTCCTGAAGTATCTATGGGAAGGAGCATCGAGTATTCTTGGATGCCTCTTAAAATTTCATCATTAAACGAGAAAAATACAGCAAAATTTTAATGTGGATTGAATCGAAATTTTTTTTATTAAGTATTTTTTTATATTAATTTAATGTGTGACTTAATTCAAATTCTTTTGATTAAGTCCTATACCAAATTGCACGTCAGTTACGGAATTTGATTATATTCATGTCAATTTTGAAATGATATTTATAGTTGTTGTTTTTTTTCTTCTCTTATTTACATAACTTTCAGTTTTTTTTGTTTTTTTTTTCTTTTACCTTACTTTTTTTTTTCAAAAAAATATTATTAATTTTCTGGAATTCATAAATATTTTTTGAATTTTTGTCTTTCAACTAAATGGCAGATTTTGATCTGGATTTTGACAAAATTCAATTTTTGCGAACAATCAACATCTTGTTCGCTTTTTAAGTAAAGAGTGATTTATTACAGTAATGTGACTTAAAGCATTTCTTTTCTTCAATTTCTATTTTTATTCGTTTATTTATTCGCAACTTCACTCCGCTCCCACACAATGCGTAAATCATAACTTTTGTAGAGTTGTCATTATGAACTAAGAATGAAATTAAAATAGAAAATTTCATATTTTATTTCAGAGTTTTAATATGTTATTGATTAATAGAGTTTATGCACTTAAGTAAATTTAAAATGAATTTAATAAAATGAACAAACAAAGTAAAATTGCAGACAAAGTAAAATTTAAGGCAGTTAATAGAAAATTATATTTGTAACAATAGCTTGAAATACATTCGCTTTCTTCAACATGCTATCTTGATACTAATTTTGGATCAAATTTTGAAATTATTCAGTCAAAGGGAAGAGAAAAAATGAACTTTCAATTTTCTTCACATTAATGCTGAACTAAATAAATGAGCCAAGACAAGCAGCAGGAGAGTACTGAATATTCACACTTGTTGATAGTAAATATCTGGGAAAGTGAATATTTTTTTTTTCGTAAAATCGTGTTTTTTGAAGGAAAGATTCATTTATGAATCACTTACTGATTACATATGAATATTTTTCAATATTAACTACATAAACTAGTCATTTAAATAAAACAAAATCACAATGCACTTAATTTAACGTGTTATTTGAAACAATCTGCTGTCTTACAGTATTCATTTTACAGATTGTCTTTACTTATATTTCTTAACTTAACTCACTTTTTCCATGGTGAAGTCGGGCATGAGATGGCGCTATATGACATTGTCAGCATGAGAACAGATAGAAAAAAAGCCCTAATAGTAAATTATAATTTATTTATTTTGTGTGTGTGTGTTTTTGAAATCACGTTTTTTCAGGAAAGACACTTATACAGATAAACTTAAAAATTTAAAAATATTAAATATAAATAAATAAGTAAAAAAATAAAGCAAAAAGCGCCACTCGAACCTAGGACCCGCAACACACCCTCATTCATGTTGCTCTGATCACTATTAGGTACCGCCCACACTTCGAAGCGGAAGCTGAATATACTTATTCTAATAGTTAGCGAAAAAAAGTTTGTGAATAAAATCGCGTTTTCTGAAGAAAGACTCCTGTATAAATAAATTTCAAAAGCAACACCTTATCTAAATATAAAATTTAATTCAAATTATTAGAGCCATTTCCGTGATACATGGAATAAATTAATTTATATATAGAAGAATTCTTTGTTTAAAGTTATTAAAAGATTGAGTCAAAGGAGAGAAAATGAGAAACATTCTCAAATATCTTCACAAATCTACGCAACTAAAGGAAAATGAACCATATTTGGAAATATACGTGACAGCAAGAAAATGTTGAATATTCAATATTATTTAAATTATACTTACTCCATGAACAGTTCCTTTTGGAAATATATTTCAGGTGAATTTAAAACTGTTCCGAGAATGTGTGGATTTTTATCTAACGCCATTCTCTTTGATTTATTTTTTATTTTTAAACAAGTTTTCTTTGATTTTTTTTATTTCTTAGTCAAATTATATTTTAATTGATTCCATCTTACATGTAATAACTTTAATACTTCGTATCAAAGTACATACAATTCATCAATAATACTCGCACATCCATAATGGATCGGTTAATTTTTTTTTTTTAATCTTGGATATATTACTTCAAAATATTTTCTGTTAAAAGAACTAAGTGTAAAATATCTTTTGGAACGCAAAACTGAAATCTGACTACTGTACTTTAAATTCAAGTAAATAAAGTTCCTTAGAAATAACCAGAAGTGAGATCCAAAAGACACTATAGGATTTATTCTCTGTCTTGGCAATAATTCTTGCGCGAGTTGTTTCTTCTACAGAATTTATAACTCCTTTTACTTTTCTAGACAAATATTCTTAATGTCATACTCATAAGGTATTTGCTTATCTGCATGATGGATACTCGTTATTTCAACTTCTACATTCTTCTTGGACAAGCACGCATTCTTTCCTAAAAAAATGAATAAGATATAGTGACGTTTTAAAAGCAATATAATTTATAGTTTCAATGTAGTGAAACAATGTGCAAGATTCTTTTAATAAGAATAAGTTATTATTATTTTTTTTTACTTCATAAGGAATTTCATAAGCTTCTAACTTCTCAAAAAAAGAATTTTAATCTTCTCTCCCTCATAGATTAATCATTTCATAGACCGAAAACTAAAAAAGAATAATATATGATCATATTTTAGGCGGCTGGATTAAGACGGAATTATCAGCCATGATGGAGTCATGAATAAAACATATCTTACAACAATTTTTATTACTTAAACAAGGTGCATATCTTTCTTTATTATAAACGATAATATTCTAACAATGCATCCATAGTTTTGATTAATATAAAGTGAAAATATTGAAATTGTCAAAATTACCTTAACTTCGGGATTTTGACTACTTTTTAGAATGACCTGAATTCGAAAAAGACATTTTTTGAATTATGCCTGTATGCCTGTCTATGAAAGCAATAGCTCAAAAACTCTTTGAGCTAGAGCGATAAAATCTAGTAAGTGCTTTTAAGCAGAATTTGCCAATTTCCATTCAAATTAGGACGAAATCCTCTAAAGGGCGGTCTGTCCATTTGTCTGTGAACGCAGTAACTCAAAAATATGAAGAACAGTATTAATGAAACTTGCTATACAAATTTATCGATCAGTAAGGTAATCATGATTACTCCATCCCATCCAAAGGCACATACAAATTTTGAATTATAGGAACGCCACTACAGCATAAATAGGATCTATGGTCATGTCGTAAGAGCCATCACCGACCGAGATATAACCTCTCCCGTAGTGTAGCACGTCCAGACTTTGGAAGGAGATAGCAGATCCACATTATGTCTGTTCAGGGAAGTGAGAAGCAATGACCATACCGTAAACTTCTCATTCTCACACTTGAGGTGCTGCCCCCTTAAGAAAGAATGTTGATGATTATTGTTGTTTCTTATGGCAGTATGCACGGACAATTCCGCTATTCAAAGACAGCCGATTTAAGCCTAAATGTGACGCCTCTTGTTTTTATCGTAGAGCCAACTTGGGCCAAGAGTACGACTTGACTACTCACGCATCACTCATTCGCTAGCACAACCCCTTTTTGCAGGAGGGCGCATTCACATATCTCACAGATAGAACAGGAAGAACAACCATGCCCAAACTGGGACTCGAACCCGAGACGCCCTGATCACGGGGAGGATGCGCTATCCTATGCCAGGACGCCGGCGTTGATGTTTGTTAAAATTTAGACCAAATCTCTCAGAGCGGAGAGAAATTGTATATATCTCCCTATTAGTGCTTATTTTAAAGTGATGATGAGGATTTAGATTAATAAAATTTGGTATATGATCTTATGGTCGTAATTATATGGCCAACTGATGAGTGGGAAGACGTCCAAAACGCGTGCTCAATTCTTTTCATTATAAAACAGAAAACGTACAATTCGCGGATGCACGAACACCTTCGAGAGTTTGTTGCCTTTCTCCCTTCAGGATTCAATCCCCGCTATGAGCTCTGGGGATACCGAGGAGAATATAAAGAGAAAAAAAAATGTGCTAGATTTTCTGAATATATTGAAAATTCTAGAAGTTTTCAGAAATACGAGAAATTCTGGTAAGATTATATTAATGACTATCATTAATTTAAAAAGAATTATGATAAAATTAATATTGATAAATAGATTATACATGTAATTCATTTTATATTCCTAGTTATTTCGTATTGCAATAAGATGGCTAATACGGATCAGGTGTCACAAATTTGATCATGATCAGATGATGAGGTCTAATCTGAGCTTTATCTTTATCTGAGGACATTCACAGGATACTAACAGAAATGCTTAACGGTTGACATAAACAACGGAAGATTTAGACATTTTATAATGAAAATTTAGTTTTTAATTTCAATAAATTTTTAACTTAAAAAACGTATTAGTAATTCATTTCAATTTAATCTTTTATTCTAGTAACTTTATGAAAATAAATATGATTTAATTTATTTTTTAATTATCTATCATGCAAAAAATTTATTCAAATAATAAAAATCTAGAAAAATGAGCAATAACTATTACTTAATAATTCTCCTACATACAATAAAAACATTTATTATTGTGACAGCTTATTAGGAAATAATAAACTTCAAACAAATATGAGAGTAAAAATTGTTATTTTACAGGACCTGGCAAATAGTTAATAAACCAATTAAATTGTCTAATAACATCAAAAGATTTTATAAATAGGGAATTAATTATGCTTTATTTAATAACTGTTTTAATAATTCAACGTAAAACACATTGTTGCCTTAATATTTTATGTTCATAAGATTTGTAATTTTCACAAATTTATTTATTTGGCAATAGGTTAATAGCATTTTTAATCACCTTGCTTGCAGTTACTTTCAATTCAGAGATCCTAATTTATTGTCTATTCTACCTAGTAGTGAAAGATTTAAGGTGCATTAGGTTCACAAACGCGACAGGTTTTTAGAAGAATTGACGTCCGGACTCCTGATTCTTAAGCAATTCCTGATTGCCAAATAATATAAGCAGCAGAATTACTGTTTTCTCTTTTCAAAATAAAAATTTTAGATTTTTTTCAAAAATTCATAATTTTATTTTGATTTATTGATGGGATTAGAGTTTCTGTAGTTCAGTACTATTCAGAAATTTCCTATTCAAGAACTATGACCCAATATCTAAACCGTTAGGCACAGATATAAATTGTAATGGGAAAGATGCTTTAAATGATATAAAGAATTCGTATAATCGAAAAAATAAATTATTGTTCTTTTCACTTCACTTGTTCATTTTTCCGTAATATATCGCCAAAAGAATATAAATCGCTACCAAACATCTTTACGAATTCTTATCATCTTAAGCATAATGGGACTTGGCGTAATCTGAAAATCTTTAAGTAAACCCGGGAGCGTAATTATCTTGATATGTGTTTTCTCAGTAGCACCATAATATTATATAGCATTTGGGAAATATTGAACAATATTGTGAATATTGAAGAATACTGAATACCATATACGCAATACAGTATATAACAACGTTCAAAGAGTACTGAAATTTTTAAATCATAAATAAAGTAAAATTCTGATACAAAAAATAAGTTATTTATCACTAATTCAAGTAATTTATGATTTTATTCCAAAATATTAATTAGTATAATTTTTTGAGAAAAAAGAATATTAGATAATATTGAATAATATTGTGAAAAAAATATTGAAAATTCAACATGGAGCAACCTTGAACAAAATTGTAAAAACTATATCCTAAATTCTATATTCATCAATATCGATCAACCTTGTGATAATATTACTGGTAATTGTGTATTTAACAACACGATATAACAATTTATTATTTATTTTAATGTGTTTTATCTGAAATGAAAAAACAATATGGATACATATTTGATGTATTATCTGTGATTTATTTATGTATTTAAGGAACAATAAATTAATGATATAAAATGGAAGAAATGTAAAGAAAGGTAATTAAAAAAAGTAAAATAAAAAAATTATTTACTTAATTTTTTTTTGAAAAATTCTCCTTTTATCTTTTATTATAAATAAAATACACTGATTATTACGTATAAGCAAACTATCAAGGATTTTGGTGATCAGCCTACATTTTATAGATAACTATAATTTTATTTATTTATTAATATTACAATTTTAATTTTCACAAACTAAAAAAAGTAAAAAAGTTTTGGTAAATTATTTTTTTTGCCGTATATTTAAAAGTTTAGCCTAACTTCTGTAATATATTCCAATAGAAAACTTTTATTAAAAACGATATCGCTTCCTCTTTGATATCCAATAACATTCTTAATTTTGTATTTTAAAATAATTATTAAATTAAAAGAATAATTCAAAATTAGATTTGAAAGTGCATGATTTCCCTATCGATATAAACACCCAATTATCAGATACCACATACAAACCACGTTGTCCAGGATTCAAGTCTGAAGAAAAGTAAAAATCAGAAACATAGCGAATTTAATTTTAAAAAATAGTCAAAGATTCGATATAAATTATAGTATTTTTTCCATACTCGAATAGATAATTATAATTATTTGTAAGAATATTTATAGCATTTAAAAACAATTTGGTTAATACTAGGAAATTTACATTATGTAATATAGAAATGCAATATTGTGAATAAATCAAATATTTTATACTCTTTCAATACTGTAAAACAATAGTGTTCTTTCAAATTTTAAAAATATTATACAATATTGTATGCAACTTTGGTATGAAGCGTTGATTTTGGTGCAATCTGAAAATATGTAAGTCAACTCAGGCGCCTTAAAATTTAGAAAGTACCGTATCTCTTTTCCTTTTTTCATTTTTAATATGCTGAAATATCTTACCTAGAATATTATTATTATTATTATTATTTTGAGGAAACGTTTAAAGCGCAGTTTTTTCCAAATTCATTTGTGACAAAAAAAAAAAAAAAAAAAGAGTTGCTTTTTAGCGTACAATATAATTTTTAGACAAATTTTGCAGAAAATTAGGACCCGAAATCCATAAACAAAAGTATTAAAAATAAACAGATTTTAAATGCCCATGGATAATTTTTCTATTTATTTACAATTCAAAGTTGAAATTGGAAAGTTTTATACTTTTCTCTATAAGGTTAGAAATAACTTCAAATGAACATTTTTAAATCTTAAAAGACAATTAAGGTTTTTTTTATATCATATCCCAATTTTCTTTGTCTTTTGTTTGTTGTAGAATAATTAAAATAATGGTAAAAAAAATTTAATCTTAAAAAAAACTTTTAAGCAAATTTTTTTTCCAAAGTCTCAAAAGAAATTATTATTATTATTATATCAAAAGATAACTGTTTAATTTTACAATTTCATTTTCATTTTTTAAAAATTTTATTTCTATATTTGCTCGAGAAAGATTTTAGAGTTTTACGCATTTCTTTGTAAGTCTTGTACGAATCTAAAAAAAAAAAAAATATCCCTCAAAAGAGAACTGTTTAATTTTATCAATCCTTCTTTTTGCAACCAACGTCTGATTATCAACAAAGAAATCAAACCTGAAAACTTAATTAAAACTGTGAAATGCTCGAACGCCTTTGACAAGTCTGTGTATGTAACCTCCTAATTAAATTGGTCATTCCGATAAGCATCTCATAATAGTCAGCAGAGTAAATTTATCCATTTTCAATCGCCACGGGAGACCTGGCATGAAGGAAAGTAATCGATGACTTGCGAGTAAAGTCGATTAATCGTTTAAGAGATACGAGAAGGAAAGAAAAAAAATGATGAAAAAAACCCGACCTCTCTTTCTCTCTCTAATAAACAAATACATTATCAATATCCATTGACAGTTAAGTCATCAATCAATTTACCAGTCTTCGATGTTGGCAGGGAGTATGATAAATTGAGGAGATAAAGCAGCCTTTAATACAGACGTGGCCCTAAAAACGATTGATGGTTAATAGCAGGCTCCAGAAAGGGACTCTCATTAGAAAACAGGTGGCAAGAGAAATTTATTACCTACAGGAGAATAAAATACATGGCCGCTAGCCAAAGATTTTTCTCAACGACTGAAATATAGTGTTTATGCGTTAAGGCTATGTGATTAGAAGCAATCAATGAATTCAGAACTGGTATTATAATGGTTCGGGGTTGTATAGATATAACGCCTCACCGTGTTCGCACTGCCAGGCGGAGGTAAGCTTTGGGGTCTCTCACATTGGTAATTAACGTCTAAATAAATAATACCAAGAAGATTAATAATAAAAATGGCAGAATCTTAACGCATTATAATGGCTTTAAATCTAAAGCGACAGCACAATGGAATGGATGATGATTGAGAAGGCTTTTTTATAGCGTATGCTTTTCACACAAAAATCAGTGGATTTGGCATTGATCCTTTTGGGATGCGCATCCCAGATTACACTAAGGATTTCGAGTTTAGAAAATTAATTAAAAAAATGGCGAAGTCGGAAGCTATTCATTATCTTTAAATAAAATATGTCAGCAAAAGAGAATGGATGATGAATGAAAAAATTCTTTAAGACATAACCTTTTTACACCTAGATTAGTCACTTCTGGAATAACTTTACTGGAATTCAAAATTCAAATCACTCAAATCAGATTTCAAAGTAATTCAAATTTATGCACTGGTGGATTTCTACTAAGAAGTCTAAGCAGTTGACTAGGGTTACTTGACTGAAAAGGGATTAACAAATTAGAATTCTAGAAAATGGATAATAAATATGCCTTCACTACAGTGCAATATATATAATAGCCTGAAAACAAAAACCATATGATAAAAGGAACGGATGATGATATAATAAGTTTGTGCGATCTATGCTTTTTACAGTTGAAATCGTTTGTTTCAGTGTTAGTCCTTTTGAAGATAATAAACCAGATTACCAAAGTTTTAGTTTTGATTATTAACGGACAATAAAGTGTTTGCATCAGCATGTTAGTCTCATTAAATGTAATATAATATTCATAGAATTTATTCCTTAAGAAACAGTTTTATGTTGAAAATATTTAATAAATAATTTTGCCTATCTCTATTCTGGAATATTTTCATTCTCAAACTATTGACTTTGTAGAAAAAGAGATTTCACAGTATTCGCGTTGCGGGCAGAAGAACAGGGCGTACACAAAACCTTGTACTGTTAAAGAAAATTTTTTTTTTTAAATTATTATAGCTATAGACATTTTTTGTTATCTTGAATCATATTTTCAAATAGTTTTTATCCCCCAAACATTCATTATTTGCACCTTTCGTAACTCTGAGAATATTTAGACATTATTCAATTTCGCTCCAGGTATTCGCCAGCATGTCTTTTGTTACCGATGGTATTACATCTATTATTTTTCTTCTAATGTGTTCATATTGGGGACCTGTACTGCAAACATTTTGCAACGCCAACTCATCTGCGTCCATATGCATTTTTAAATCTTCTTTTCACGCTAATCTGTTATTCACTCTCATAAAACCACAGAACACACTTAACTCTTTCTTTCATAGACGCCATTTTAAGCCACCGTTGTTAGCGCCATCTACATCACTTTGGCTAATACTGCACTTTTAGAAAAAAAAATTGTTTGAATTAAGAATCAAAATAAAGGAAGTATGTCTATATCTGAAATAGTTTGATTTTGTTAAATTTTCTTTATGTGTGCAAGAATTTGTGTACACCTTTAAGCAATGATAATTAACGTCCAAACAGAGAACATAGAAAATTAATAATATAAATAGCAGAATCATAATTAGTGTAACATTTAAATAAAAGACGATGTTACAATGAAAATAGAAGATGATTGAGATAGTTTTTTTCCGTGGAGGCATGATTCTTAGAACAATTACTTTGGTGTTAATTTTTTTAGCAAGCAAAATTTAAATTACTTAGGTCATTATGAGTTGAATTGCTTCAATAATTGAAGTGGAATAACAAAAAATTCAATTCGAGAATTCATCTTCAATAATTTTATTGAAAGTGGTGGCATGACAAGAGGTATGACATGAGGTTATCCGACAAAAAAAGAAAATTATTTGCCAGTACGGCTAGTGTAGTGACTTTTGCGAAGCAAAATTCACTACACTAGCCGTATAGAAAAATTGGTGTTACAATTGCACAATGCCTGATACAAATCTGGTTACTAATACGTCAAATCCTAAAAGTTATTCAAATTTGAGTTTAGGATGCCATATGTGCTAGTAAATATGTAAAATTTATTTATCAATTTTACTATATAAAACATATTTCTATATTTATTATCCCTTTCATAAAAAAGATGAATTTTTCTAGTTTTATTCTTGGTTTTATAACTTTCTTGTTTTCAAGAAATTGGTTTGGCTTAAGGTCGAGACCGAATTTCTTTTATTGGTCATGAGGAGTTCCTGGTCATATTCTTATTTTGTCCAAAGAATAAAATGTTGTTTGTTTAATTATAATTCACTATAACAAAATTTGTATAAAAATACAAATAATTCGAAAATTTTATAATATTTAGCTTCCATAGTCATAAATGGATTATTTTCAGATATTTTTTCTAAAAAACTGTACATTTCAATTAGCTTGAAAACTCAAAATAACATTACACTTTTGTGCATTTCAGCAAATCGACGCTCAATAAAGCTAACAAATATAAATAGATAGGAACTACTTCATTTAAATTTTCAGCATTGTTGAAAAAAAAAAACATCTTTTTTTAAAGTTAATTAAACGCCTACTCTAGAAAAGAATCTATACAATGAAATAAAATCGAATTTGAATTTCTAACAAATATTTGTTTATGATTTTGAGAAATTCAAAAGTAAATAAGAAAAAAGATTATCAAAAAGTTTGTTAGAGCGAGTTGATGATTTCCTTGTAGTTTTGGAATGCAAAATGTTGAGAAATTTTACATGCCTATACCAAATATTATGAAGTTTTTGCTTTGAAGACCTTATTAGTTGAAATGTTCCGTTTGTAGTACAAAAATCGCACAGGATATATAAAGCTTTCAATATTCCAAAAACAGGCGCAATATAAGAGGGACCTGGTTTGCATGCCTTTTCCGCAATTGAGCCCTGGTGCTTGAAAAATACACTGCATAAAGCATAGTTCAGCAGGGATATTTTGAAGGTTCTTTAATAACATTTTTGTGGAAAGATGGATAAGTTTCAACAATTAAATGAATAAGCCTTCTTCTTTTTCTCAAGAAATTTCCAGAAGCAGAGTTTTGTTGTTTGTATTCCATTTTATATTATTTACTTCCAGCAAGTTTTCAAAAAGAAATTGCTGCTATTGAATTTAACTATACGTGAAATTTTACCATTTCAGAAATCTATCGGCAAATTTGATGAAAAATATGTGTCAGATATAATTATATATTTATAATTTTATAATAATAGTATTTTCTTCCTTAATTTCAAATATATAACATAGCATTTAACTAGCTTCCTTCGCTTTAAATGAGCAACTTCTGCAATCTGTATCAATATTTTTGCATTTGTCAGCAAAGAGCAAAGATTAATGCCTGAATGAAAGAATACGTGTAAGAAATGTTTAAATTTTCATTATTTTTATCACAGATTAATCTAAGATGAATTAATAATTAAAATATACAAAATTTTATCTTAAATATTGTTTCAAGTTTTTGCTCCCTCAAAACAGAAAATAGTAAGTATTATTTCAATTCACAAAACCCAATAAATCAGTTACATCTTTATAAAACTCGAGAAACATTAATATTTGGGCAAATGGTTATACTTCATCAAAAAATGGATTTTAAAGTAAATTAATACTTAAATAATGAATTTTATGGCATATATTGTTTTGTTTCCTAGCGGAAAAGGAAAATATTACCACTGTGTATGATGCACAAAAAAGTAATGGCAGGAAATAAACAGTTCGTTAAATTACAGCCAAACAAAGAGAAGAACAGCAATAACTACTCGTAATGAACTGAAAGTTTTCTAATAGATGAAAATTTGCTTGAGTAAAAAAAAAAAGAAAAAAAAAATGAGCTGCAACTGAAAGTTTCAGTCACTAAAATTACGTTCCGTCAGCCGCCTCACGGATTTCGTCTTCTGAAAGAATTTCAATTTTCTTCAGATAAATGTGAAAAGCTTAACAATATGTGACCTACCGCACAGGTCTGAAGCTGCGTATCTGCGTGACTCTCTTATGCTTATGTTTCAACTCTAGGCGTGCCATTAATATCAACCCTTCACTTTTAACTGCACATAATAAAAAAAAAGGACATGCCACCCCACTTCGGGCACAACTTGCGCACTGGCAGCCAGCTCTTTCTTTCCAATCAGTTATCACGCTTAACACACTTTCCCGTACCGTGTAGCTTGTTATGCATGAACTCATACAAGAAAGGATAAATAACCCTTCCAAAAACTTACAATTAATTAATCTCCAAGAAAAATGACCCATCCCGCCAGTTGTTTTTTTAATCTTTTCCTTTCTTAATGGTGTTATAGCTTAGCCAACTTTAGTTACGGTTAGCGTTAGCTGGCATGTTCGGTCATGCGAAATTATTAATATTAATTGCTTTGTATCGAATCGGAAACGAGTTTTCCCAAGAATAAATTCGCAAGCTGTGTGATGAATTGTTCCCAGTTGATATTTATGCTGAAATTAATTTGTTCTGGCATTTCGGAGTTTTCCTTCGAGAATTATTCGGGAAGATTGTTTGGAGGCTTTCCAAAGACTACATTTCAATAATAAAATCATTAATACTCGCAGAAGCTAATTGCAGAATGATCACAAGACAGGTGGCTGCTGTCTTTATTGGTATGCCTTTCATGAAATGAATGTTCTGAAGCAACCTCATGTATGACACTTCATATTTCTTGCAACCTTCGTTCATTCCGATCACGTTCAAGGACCTTTTTACATCAACATATAAATAATATTAATATTCAGCAGTTTACAATTCAAGCGTGTCTATAAATATATGATTTGACAATATAATCTTCAACGAAATTCAAGCATAGGAAGCATTTTTCATTCTATGTCTACAATTCGAGGGTTGTGTTTTGAAATTCGAAGATGCTGAACGAAGTTGAACAAAAGAAGCAAAAAGATAATAAAACATTTTGACATATTTTTATAAACTGGAGAAATCAACTCCTGTATTTAAAATTAATTTCAAATAGATGAAAAACTTTTCTTTCAAGCTTTAAAACTAGCAATGCATATCTGATGTTTAAATGAATAAGTTTTAAAGGAACCCAAGAAATAGCAACTAGATAAAATCCTCGGAAATTAAAAATAAATAAATAAATAAAGGAAAGGAGCCTTCTTTATTTGCAAAACTATTTACCCGAGGAAATTTTTGAATAAAGAAGCTTTGATTCAGTAACTCCCAAATATGTATTTTTATATTCCTATTACGTACCTGTTTGTAGTTTTTACAGAATCAAAACTTCCTTTGTATTTTAATTGATAAAATCTTCGGAAATTAAAAAAAATGATAGTAAAAATCGAGCTTTCTTTAATATTCGAAGTCACTTACCTTTCGAAGTCGAGCTTTCTTTAATATTCGAAGTCACGAAGAAATTTTTGTATTATGAGGCTTAAAGAAAACTTTGATATAACTCTCATAGGTATATTTTTGTGTTACTTTTACGTACCAGTTAGTAGTTTTTACAGAATCAAATCTTCCTTTGTATTTGTCCTTTGTATTTTTTAAAATTTTAATTGTATACAAATGAAGAGTTATCAAGGAAGCGGGGCATTTATATTAAAATGCTTTCTTTTCTTTTCTTTTACGATTGTAACGCAATTTCAAAATTATGCCCTTTTTTGGCCATAACAAACAAATTATTTCAAATATGATGAGGATATCAGAAATCAAACAATATTCAAAGTTACCAGCGCGTAACTTTAGTTGCTTGGGTTTTCATTTCTTTGAAAACTGAACTTTTCGTTTAAAAAAAAAATCGGGGTAAACCAACAACAAACAAAATTGTATGAGTCAAAAGAGCGGATGTAAAAATTCATCACTTAATAACTTAATTTCAATTTGCAGGCATCAAATAATATCTAAATTATCTACATTTTGCTCCCAAAACATGCCACCAAGAATAATTCTTCGATGTGCAAAACACTTGGTAGCATGTATTCATTTTTTAATTCTTTCAGCAAATAGTAAAAATTAAAGAACTAATAATATGAATTGGGCATTTTTGATAAACATTATACTTTTTGTTACTTTAAAAAATTATTCATTCGTTTAAATACTATGTCTTGACATCATTCATCATCATTTTTGATACTTTTATTACTTTTTTATCATGTTGTTTCTCAAATAAATTAGAATAATTATCAAAATAAATTGCAAATTTGATAATAATAATGAATTATTTCCCCCCCTCTTTATATCTTATATAATAATGAATTATTATTTCTCTCCCTTAGATCTTATAAAGTTTACAGCATATAAAAATAAATTGAGCACTCTATTTGAAGTGCAGGATTAATTTTGACTACAAAAATTGAATTACTAGTTTCTTTTTTAAACTTTAATAAGTGCTTTTAAGTATATTTCCTTCACAAGCGTTATAATGTTCAATCATTTTTTTTTTTATGAAGGCCCATTTTCCAATTTTCCAGAAAAAAGTTGGAAATAGAATGTTTACAATGTACGCAAAAATGAAACATTAAATAAATAAGCTAGTTTATATACAATATTCTATGGAAAAATAATTATTTTTGCTGAAATATTAAAAATTTTTTTTACAGTAATTTAATGTGTTGGGAAAAATTTAATAAAATCCTATCCGATGCTATATACTATATTTTTTAACATTTTATATATCTTTAACTTTATTAATATTTTTAACCTCAATAAATAAGTTACTGTTTTCAGAAGACGAAATTTGTGTTCTCAGTTATTCTAATATTCTAGGGTTTGAACTAAGTCGAATTAATTAATAAAATTAATAAATTATTTTGGATAAAGCAACACTGCTCATTGAACTTAAAAGAGCCTGATTATGCATTGACAAAAAGAAATAAGTCTTCATAATTTTATATTATCATTTTACGGACATGTGTTCCCAATTAATCTAATATTCTGGGGTAAGTGAGAATATATCAGGGTAATTAGGAACAATCTTTGAGCTAAGTTGAGTTAATTAATAAAATTAATAACTTTTTTGGGATAAAAGGGCATTACAGAACTTGATTATGCATTCACAAAAAGAATGGCTCTTTATAATCTTATACTATCATTTTAACTTGGGGAAAAAAATGAAAACATCTGGAAAATTTGCTCCGAAAACCCCAAATTGTCCCTACGTATTTAACTAATAAAAATAATTCAATAGCAAATTAATTCAAAAATCGATATTTTTAAAGTTTTTTTTAAAAAAATTTGAATTTGAATCGGTGTAAATTGATTCCAACAATAGCCGATATTGTACTGATATAAAATTCAAGAAACCAGAAAATAGATTCAAATTAACGATAAATTAAATTTTAAAATATTCAGATTGGTGAAGTACATAATTCCTTTTAAATTACTGAAACCCCTAAATTTACTTTTTATAACTATTTTATAAGTAAGTATAGATATTGCTAGATATTGCTTTGACATTATAGAAAATTTTCTGCCTTTTCAGAATTAGTTCATTCGGAATATTGGAACAGATGATACAATGAACACAAAATGAAAATAATTTATAAATTTAATTAGTTTCCATATCCTGGCGAAGGTCTTTAAGAAACACTTTGTAGATGAGTAAACAGTCCCTCCACTTGCCCACGGGCTCAAGCTTTCCATCCTTACAAGTTCGCGGATCTCCCATGAAATATCGTCTTATCATTAAGATAATTTGACAGTTTGTACCTCAAACTCGATGTTGGCCCTCGAACGTTAATAAAATATATCAAACGGCCTGTCACTTTGAGCTATTTTTACGAGCAAAATAATAGGTATAAAAAATAATCAGTATTAGCGCTCAGGCCCTTTTTTTCATGATTTTACTTTACACTATACATTAACATAAATTTGCTGGCGTGGAATCTATTTTACGAGGAAAAGCGGCTTGTCGCTGATAACCGGAATCTCTTTACTCAAAAACGAATTCTGTTCTATACGAAGAAGAGTTGTTTGTATTCTGTGAGGTCCTTTAAATCAAAATGATTATATGTTTTGAAAAGCCAACCCAAAAGTAGACAAGGAATTTCATTGGCAAAAGCATACCATGAAATTTTAATAATAAATTTGTATTTAGAGTTCAAAAATAAAAATAAAAAGGTTTATGAAAAAGACGCCTTTATTTCAGTGTTCTAACAATACATTTTTATCAAAACATTAGATCAAGAAAAGATTGTAAAAGCAAGCACTTATAGAAATGCTCTAATAGATTGGAAAATTAATCACATTTATGAAATATCTTTAATTCTAATGTTTTTTAAACATTTCTTTTCAAATGCTATTTATTGTGATATAAATTTTATTCATTATTATAAATACTACGGTATTTATTATCAATTTTCTCGAATTAGAGGGTTATCTTATATTGAATGATCATTAAATTTAAGTTAAGTAACTGATAATTTTTATTGTATAAATATTAAAATTTTGTACCACGATCAGGAATGTAGAAATGTAAAGAAGGGTGGAAAAAAAGGAAAAAAATTGTAATCTATTTCTGCAAATTTCATGTTATCACATGAGAAGATTATTATTTTTAAGTCATTGTTTATCTTAATTAATTCAAGTCATTAACCATTTTAACCCGGTTTAAAACATTCACATGATTATCAGATCGTTCTTTTTCATCTTAAAATCAAAATCATTCGAGCTCCGAAACTTTATCTCGTGGCCAGAATTTTTATTTATTTATTAATTTTTGTTATTTACTTATTTTTGCGAAAATCCGGTTTTAACAGGTTTGAGATGATTACATGACTATTGTATTGCGCTATCATCTTTTAGAAAAGCATGTTTTTTTTTTCCCCCATCTCAAAATCGTTTGAGCTCCAAAACTTTTTTTTGTCAGCTACAAAAATTGAAAATTTTTAGAAAAATTACATTATTGCTTAATATATAACTTTCAACACCTCTCCTCGTTGTTTTGTGTTCATTCCCATTTTCTTCTCAGTACTTCTTCGCCTGATAACTTCTTACGAACCTACCCTTTATTGGCCATACAGAAGAACATGGGACAATCGCGCCAAGCTGCAACTTTTTGTTGACGATAAGTCGTCAAATATTACAACTTTATTTATCATTTTCCAATAACCCTAAAAGTGAAAAATTAATGCCTCAATCGACATAAATGAATTGCCCGTGCATTTTGTGGCTTTAAAAACCTAAAACCAAAAAACAACGTCATGTACTCACATGATAAAAAAAAGAAAGAAAGAAAATGTGGGGCTCTAGAATATCAGGAAATGATTAAGGAGCAAATTTCGGAATTTCACTTACATTGAAGGAAATATGTTTAAAAATAAGAAAGAAAAAAAAAGACAGGATGTGTAAAAACATAATTTATCTCCCCCTTTATATTAAGTTTCTTTTTAATAATAAAAATATTTTAATTCATCGAACATTCATTTTATGTGAATAATTAATTTAGCGACCATTTAAATTTGTGTTTATTTTTTAAAAAAAATGGTTCCATAGTAATATACTGGAAAAATAAAATCATATTTCATGACTTTTATTTAAGTGGTTGATATGTCAGTTAGAAATAAAAAATAATGATTTAGGAGGAATAATAGTAATGAAGAAAAAATAAATTTCTAGTATTAATTAAATTTTTTTTTTGAGTAAGAGGGTACAATATTTACATAATTTAGAAAGAAAGATATGTTCCGGCCAATAAATACTTTCTATCAGTTCAGTATAAAAAAATGAATTATAAATAACATGTGAACTACAAACGCACATACAATGAAATTAAGGCCCGCAATTCTATATATTTTCCGCTAAAAATATTATAAGATATAGGGCGTTCTAAGAATCATGTAACACAAATTTTCGGAAATCGACATTCTTCAAAAGGAACAGCAAAATTCCATTTTAATGGATATGAAATAGTGAAATCTATACTTATATAAAGCTCAATGTGTGTGTGTGTGTGTGTGTGTGTGTGTTGGCGCTCTACAGGCCAGGCCATTTGACCTACAGCTACCAAACTTGGTACATGTATACCTTAGAGGTCGGAAATGTACACCTCGGCTCCTTTTTTTTGAATTTTTAATTAGAATTTTAATTATTAATTAAAAACTAACTTTCCCACCAAAAAAATCTTCCATTTTCCCCACCGCCGAATGAGTAAGGCTTCAGTTTTTTCCCGCAACAGTAATGAGGCTAGTTTTAACATTTTTCGGCCGATTATTTCAAACGATTCTGCTTATTTTCTTAATGTTTTATGCATTTAAAATTAAACATTGTTAATGAATCGATCTTTCAGATTCATTCTGAAGTACTTTTGAATTAAAATAACACAGAATAAAGGAAATTAAAAATGTCTAATCTGCATAGCGTTACCCCAACTGGCGTAGAAAAATTCACTCATTTGCGTTACCGTAACTGGCGTTGAAAATTCACGCATGTGCATTGTGTTATGATTGCGGACTTGATTTAAATTAATTTTAGGTTAGTTGCAAGCTTTTGTAATTAAATTGTATTTATGTTAGTTTAACTTCATCGTTTTTTAAGTAATTGTTTTTTACCTGTTTTCGACCGATTATTTTAAACGATTCTATTTATTTTCTTAGTGTTTGATACATTTAAAATTAAACATTGTTAATTAATAGATCTGCTCATGATAAATCTGAAAAAATTTTGTTGAGAAATTCTTGAGATATTACATAAATTAAGTGCCCATAGGTTTAATGCCCATAAGGTTTAAATGCTCAGTGACTCTGTTTTCAGTAATCATATTACAAAAAAAAAAAATGCTTTGTTTTTGTAAAAAATATTATTATATTAATCGCAGATTAATCCTTTCCACTTTAATTTAAAGCATAAATTCTACGGGAGCTAACAGAAAATGAGAGAGATACAGATTACGTTATGACTGAAGGCCTTTATAATATTATGAGTGAATTGAAATTAGAAGTTTTAAAATAATTTAATGAAGAAGCTATTAAAGTAGGAATTACATAAAATATTTAATTATTAAAATTTTAGCAAGCATTAAGATTGGCGAACCGGCTGGTCGCCAAAGGCGGCTAGTTTAAAATAAAAGCGTGAAAAAAATAATCTTCTTATTCTGTTTCTACTTACGGTAGGAATAAAAATTAATCAATTTTTTTATGATCATATAATAAACATTTGTGAGATTAATCTTCCTAATATATTGCCTAATAGAAAACGAAGCAATTTTAAGTCGCTTAAAATTACTATTTTGTCCTATGCACTTTGAATTTAAATTTTGTTGAAAGAAAATAGAAAAAAGTTTCACATTCTTAAACGCCTATAAATGATCAATAAATTTATTACTGACTTTTCGATATAAATTTCCAATTTATCTTTCTTCAAAATGGAGCTATCGAAGAAATAAAATAAGCTTCATTTTCTCTGATGTTGTAATTAATCAGTACGATGAGAGATTAAATTTAAAAGAACATCTATTAAACCTCTAAATTATCATGGCATGAAAGGGTTTATAGAATATCATTAATCATTGGAATTATTTTCAGCCTACACAGAATTTTTTCAGCAAATTAAAAATTCAAATTAAAGAACGTGATTTGTGTTATCTATAATCTCAAAGGCTGTTAAAAATTCAGAAGGCATTCTGTTAACATTTATAATTCTGATTAATTATTTATTTAATCCTTGAGAAGGATTATATCATTACCAGCAATAATTTACACAGTTTTGACGATTTTGACAGCAACAGAGAGACGGTTTCTTCCATTCCAAAGCTAATTATAATGAGACTGTTTTCGATATACATAACACTTTTATTATATTTGACATGGAGAATTATTGATTCAGACCATGTAGTTTCTTCAAGCATCTATTAGATATACAGCCTCAGATTTATTCTTCTGAATATTCATAAAATTGGTTCTATTTTAAGAGTCATTTGAATAACTGTTTCAGTTTGACGTGAATATTCGTTTAAAAATGAAAAGATTGTTTAATTTAATATTTTTATGGCCGATTTAATTAAGTGATTATATTTTAATCAGCAAAAATTATTGAGCTAAAGCAATTAGTAATACGCTTGATTTGTATAAACTCATTCCAACTAATTATAATATGCCTAAAAATGGAATGATTTATTATTTTATTATAAATTTAAATAAGTTCGTCATATCTATTTTAATCATCATTAAATTATCAAACAAAACCAATAATTGATATTGATTTAGATTGATAATGAATGATTTATACGGTTGATTTACATAACTCCGCTTATAACAGCAATGATAAAAATAAAAACCTGTTAGTTTATAGATAATTTAAATAAACGAACAGACTGCAAATATTTTAAAAAAATATTTGCAGTCTTTATTTGCTTAGGTCATACAAGTTTATCAGACTGTTGAAAAACATATTCAAATAGCTGTTAACAGTTGCAATGAAAATGCATAATAGAAGTTTCTGTATATAATTTCAAATTTTAAATACTAGTTATATTTTGAATACAATCTAATCAAATATTCTTCTATTGCATGTTACAAGCAAATTTTTATAATAAGCTTACTGAAGAATATAAACACTTGTCTCAATTTCAATACTTGTGCTTAATGTAAAAAAAAAAAAAAAATAGGTAAAATTATTGATTAAGATTATGTGATGTCTTCACATGCAATATTTATGTAGTTTTTTTTTCAATGAATGGCATGTAAATTGTATTATAAAAAACATTTACGATGCAACTGATACAAACAGATAGAGATTAATTATTATATGCAAATTTAAATAAAATTAATATTTCCTTTGTATTGAAAAAAAGATAATTATCGATTCAATTGTTGTCGTTATTTAATATAGCTATAGCATATCAATTTTATGATAGATTTGCAAATGAAGCATTTATTGTATGTTTTATTAAACTCAACAATTTTGAATATTATAAAAAATTATTGTTTGATATTAAATTGGTCCATAGAATAAATGACGCATATGCGTATAAAATTTATTTATAAAATAAAATAAGAAATAAATAATAAAACAAAGCAAAATAATAATGCATGGATTTTCATATAATTGAAGCATATTCTTATAACATATTTCTTTTCATGACGGTTATGCAAATACAGTATTTTTTATAAAGGGAATCTATTCTAATTGTGGTTCAAAAGTTAATTCCTAATCCTTCAGAGATAAGCATCAAGTTAAATAGGTTTCAGTATAATATTTAACGAAATTTTTGAAATTTTTACTTTTTCGTATACATAGTATAATGTATAATAATCGTCAAATAATTCGAACTCGAGATTTTGAAAAATCTCCATATTTTAGACTTCCCTGAGTTTGAAAAATACGTTTTCGGAAAGTGTCCATCCGCCTATCTGTGACATAGATAACTCAGAAAGTCTTTTAGCTAACGAATGATATTTGGTATATAGCCTTTACGCCATCTTTGCAGATTTCTATCACATTTTGAGTAAAATCGAAAGCAAAGTCTGTACGTCCGGCTGTTCGAATATAGTTAACAATTTAATAACAAAACGAAGAGAACTAGATGGATAAAATTCGGTTGGTCTTACTTTCAGAAACATGTAAACTCGAATATTCAAAAACGCATTGAATTAAATCTTAATGAAATTTGGTATGGGATTTTGTCCTACAGGTATAGTTCTTTTTGTCAACTTTGTTGTTTCAATCCATCGAAAAAACGTATTTAAAACACAAATTCGATTTTTGAATATTATTAATGCATGCCAGGAATTAATCGCCAAATAACTCACCAAGGATGACACGATAGATTTAGTAAAAAATGCTAAATTCACTCCAAAGGTTAATATTTCGTAACTATTATACGTCAGTGCCATGTAAAGTGTTCTCAGGCATGACAAGTTTGTTAGGTAGTATCGAGAAAGTTTTGAGGTGACCCCACCCCTCCCTGCTGATTTTAAAGAAAAGTAATGCATTCACACTATGTTGATTTCTAAGATAACTAACGTAAATTCTTATAAAGTTTATTCACGAATCTTCACAAGAAAATGAAGTAAAACTCAATTTAAGAAGAAAAAAAATTAGAAATTTTTTGAAAATTTTAAAATTTTAAAATTTGAATTTATTTTTTATTTTGAAACAAACATTAATTGTTATAAATCTGTAACGCGCTATTGTAATCATAAATATATCACCATTTTTTTTTCAATATTTATATTTCAGTCGTTTACCTGAATTCTTTACTTTGAGATCTTTTAGACGTGAACAGGTAGCAAATGATTCCAAATAGGATTAAAAAATGCATTTAGATCAAAGCTTGCGGTAATATAATAGCATTAACGAATCGTTCTAAATATTCCTAAATTTTTTTGTTTTTTGTAAGCACTGCTGTTGTTAAGATATAACTGATTATAAAATGTGTGAAAATGCTTGTTGTATTCAAATAAAAAAATGTGTTCTGAATATTTTTCTTAAATTAATATTCCAAAATAGAGCTTTTTGCTGTCTACATAAAATATGATGTGTATCATAAAATGTAAAAAAACTAGGTTGATGCATTTGTTAAGGAAATATGCTTTACCCTATAAAATTTTCGTAAGATTCTTGCTTAGAATTTAGATGAATGAAAACATTTTTCTACGTTATAATTATTTCTTTCTGGTAAGCTATTTACGTGCATAAAATGTATAAAATTAAGATAAGAACCGATTTTTTTTCTCTATTTATATTTCCATTATTGTTTGTTGATAAAGTTGACAAATAATTTCTTTCATGTTATTGCTTTTATAGATTTGTTAATAATATGTCTGGCACTTCAGATTATAATATTTGTTCCTAAACATGTTAAATTTTTTTGTTTTCATTTTTATTTTTAACTATTTATAAAATATTTATTTTTTCGTGAATTATTGTTTATCTTCTAAAGCATTAATACACTTGCATTTAAAACCACACAATTTGTTTTTTTTTTTTCAAAATTAAAAGTGCAGATTTATCGATAATGTTCCATTTTCGACATGGCATCTGTATCTTGACCAAAAATTTAAGTTAATTTGAAAACTTTGGCAGCTAAGTGGTATTAAACAATAAAGTCTGATATTAAACTTAGTTAATAATAATAAATTGAATAATTAATAATCTTTTTAAAATACTTTGCTTACTAATTATTATTATTTTTAATTGCAAAAGAAAGATTATGATGAATAATTTTGCGATGTTAATCATTCAGTGATTCATATTAAAGTGTCTTTACTCACAATCCAGCAAATCTTTTCAAATCATTTTGATATATTTTTAATCACATTGCATTTTATCACATGTGACAAAAATCATATTTAATTTTTTTAATTCTCTGGAAATCCTCCATGCTTTCAAACTTCTTAATTTCAGTAATATTGAACTTTAACAGGGCTCATTAAAAACTATATACTATCGACTCGAATTTCAACGATAAAAATATTTCATGATCGAAAAATTAATTAGGGATCTCAACCATAAGTTAAATTGGGAAAAAACATAATAATAAAATGAAGTATTAATTGAAGGAAAAAGAATTTAGGTAACAACATTTTTTTAAACCAACATTACTTTTTTATTTATTTAGATTCGAGAAGCCGAATGCAGTATTAAAGAAGAATCAGTTTCTGATGAAATCGACTGCACATGAGATGCGAACTATCATTTAAAAAGCTGTTATCTCTAAAGTTAAACCCTTCAACGCCTATTTCAAAATAAGAATGCCGTGAGACATCACTGACTTGCACCATTTACCAATTGATCGCCATCCTCTCTTAACAGAAATGATGTATTAAGCATTCTTCCTAATTACATGTTACCGCAGCAATTCATGCACGTACTCGGAGCATAGTTGTTTTCTCCGGGCACATCAGAATGACGTGAAGAAATCGTGTAATTCAATAATATATAGTTGGTAGTTGTCTCTCACATCTAACAGGAAAATCGCTGTCTAGTGATAACAAGCTATGGCCGACAGCCGATTTATCTTAGCTCTACCGTGGCAACTTCCTCTGTCCATTACCATCCTTCAAGGAGATGGATCTCTTAGCCCTTTATTTATGGACGGGACTGATAAATATAGCACAATCAAAGGATTCAAAATGCGAAGAGGTCTGTAATTCAGTGCTAAAAGGAACACTTTTGATGAGGCGCTGGATAAGTTATGACTGCGCTCTGTTCAGGACGTGAGGTTTTTGTCAAAAAGCACCGCAATTTATTAAAGTTCCAACTCCATTGTAAAAGGAACGGGCAATTAAATTTGTTTTATGGGAGGGGGATTTATTTTTATTGTATAGGTCAATGTTTAGGAGATCTTAACTACACCAATGAGTGAATGGGTATTATTTTGAAATGGAATAAATATTTCAACACTTCTTCCCGGTAGAAATTTATTCTCTCCAAAACAATCTTGAGCGAGAGTTCAGGGTGTCAAGGGCCACGACACTCATCACTCTTTTGATTGCAATTTTAATTTTTATTTTTGAATGAAGTTATTTATTTTTTATGTGTGTTTATTTCTATGAATAATACTTGTTTGGGCTTGGTTTAAGAGCATGTGCGGGTTGAAATGGTTTTCCCTGCATATCA
>JAPMOR010099591.1:777699-818620 GCA_026543865.1 Argiope aurantia
AGTGAAAATTTAGGACTTAACTGGGGAAGGTGCGGTCTACGAGACCGCATTTCATTTAGACTGAAATTAAATTTCCTAATGAATGTATTAGTATGAAAAACTGCCAATATATTTTCAGATATTTTTCTTGATATATAGATATGTTTTAGAAATTTTTTAAAATATATTGTCATTGAAAAAAGTAAATGCGTTGGAACATGCATTTTCTTCTCAAATTACATGTTACAATAAATAATATTCTTGAAAAGCATATTACTTTTTACTTTTTAAATAATATTTATTTTTTACAGTGTATGAAGGTATATAGAAGACAATGTAATGTAAAAGTCAACAATTATATGAAAAATAAAACAAATGACAATGGGTAAAATTGGCCCTTTTTTTATCGGCTTGTGTGACTTTCATAGCACGGTTTTCTAGGGCATTTTAAACATAAAGGTAAGAACAAGTATAAAAATCAATCTATAAACTCTGTATATATATCTCTTTGTATATTAATATATTTTATAAATTTTTCACAATATATTATCGCTAGAAAAATTGATTATGTTTGAACATACATATCAAAATCAGTTCAATGCGAACTTTCATCGAAAAACTCTTCTCACAATTATTCTTATCAATAAAATCACTTTCTGCTTTATTTAAAAATGTCTGGAGCATTGCTTCATAATAGGATCAGTAAACTGAATGATATTCCTGGCCCCAAGTTTTAGCACCATCTGCTAAACCTTGTTTATCACTGGGACACTAGCAGGGAGATGCGGTCCTAGAGACCGCGTTCGAAGAAATAACTGAATTATTTTAAAAAGCATCCGCTGAAATCGGTTTAAAAAGTGCATGTGTATTGAAGGTCACAAAGCAGGAAGCTACAGGGTCAATCCTTTCAATTGAGCTAAAAATAGAATAGGGGTGATAGAAAAGTCATCGCTAGCGGTCTCACACACCGCACGTCCCTAGTTAAGGGTTAAAATCAAGGATTTAAAAGATCAATGCTTCTTGCTTTCTAACTTCGAGCAAGGTCGTAATGCAATCAATCTATTGTTAAATATTACGCAAAATTTTGTATTTTCGATAATTGCCAAAATTGAAAGAAAATTTGTATGTCTATAAAATTGATATAATGAAAATGTTACAAAATTTATAAAAATTATTATAAAGTTCATTTGTACAATACTATTTGGAAAGTTATGGAAAATCGTTAAATATTATTAATTACAGTTTTAATTAAAATTTTTAAAAAATCTCTATTAGTTGCATATTCCCACCTTCCAGTGTTTATGTATATCAACTTTAATAAGTGTAGGTCAAGTGATGGGTCCTGTAGAGACTAGCAACACACATTCAGCTTTATTATTAACAGAAATAGAAGAAATATAAATATGATATATGAATTTTTGTTTAAAGTTTAATCACTTTTAGTTAAATTCTGTCTCTTGTTACTATGTTTTTCAGTTAATTCCTGTTACAGTGTTATTGTGCTTTTCATTTTTTTAAAATAAGGCAATGATTCTACAATATTTTAAAACAACAAAAATGGAATATTATCTTGATGAATAAAATATTATATGTACTTGATTATGTGAATTATGGAAATATCTAAATACAATTATATGAACACTTTTAACATTTATACCACATATAGGTTTCATCATTTATGATGCAAAAAATATAAAGGGATTACTGTTAATTTTAGATTCATAACACATACAAAAATTTCAATAAAATTGGTTTATTGTTTTGGTGAACTTATTTATCAGAATCATGTAGAAAGATATATAACTTCGTGGAATTTGTAATTAAAGTTCGCAGCACGCTTCTCAGAAAATTTATTTCTATTTTCATAAACAAGTTAAAAGGTCATCGTTTAAAGTATAAAATAAAGCTTACCGACAAAGCATGTGCTTCCGTCAACAATCGTTCAACAGCATAAATTAGAAGATACTGTAAGTCACTTATATCTTTATATATATCGCACTGTATAAATAAAAGATAAAAGCCTTAAACAGCCGATCATCATTAGACTCAGTGAAAGATTTATGGGTAATAAATCCTGAATATATGCTTCACAAGAAATTCTTTTCACTTTATATTAATTTTAAAATAGATAGAAGCTAAACTTTAGAGATTGATCTTTTTAGAACACCTCATCGGACCTAAATTAAATGAAAATAATTTTTATTTCAAGTAATTTTATAATATTGTCTTGAATATTACTGTGAAATAAATTTAAAATGTCATGAAAGGGAAATGGAGAAATCTGTAACTTCAAAAACTAAATTTTTCACTTTTAGTCTCTTAAAATAGACGATATTCACTGATTACAGAGATAATGATATAGGTATGAAAAGTACAAAAGTTCATAAATTAATATTCACTGATAACAGAGATACGCTTTGATAATGATATAGGGCTCAAACTTACAAAAGCTCATAAATTAATATTCACTGATTACAGAGATATATTTTGATACTGATATAAGTATGAAAAGTACAAAGCTCACACATGAATTATAAATATTGTAGCTAACAGGAACTCCTATAATAAAAATATAAAAAATTTTGCCTTTTTTAAAATATGATTTTTTTTCCTGAATTTTTGAAGGTTTATAAAAAAAATGAACCTATTGTTGTTTATTTATGTGCTGTAATATAATTTTAAGAATCTGTTTATAATAAAAGACATATATATTTTTGAGATTTCCAAATTAAGCGGCATTCAAAATATTCAACATTTTTATTTTAAGTCAAGAATCTTTATAATTAAACTTTCATTGTGAAACGATCATAGAAGTAAAGCTTTTGGACAAAATGGTATCAAACCTGACAATAGTTTACAGAAAAGCGTGAGATTTTATTTGCCGCAAAATAAGTAAATGTGAGTGAAGTTTTTTTTTTTTTTTTTTTTTTTGCAAAATAATTTTATGTTTAATATAAAATTTAATATAGTAATAGAAAGAATGAGCTGCTTTCGTTATAAAACCGCAGAAAATTATGTGCCTTAAAATATTCGATTACAACAGTAAATAAAAAAAAAGCTATGATTTCCACATTTTCAGTTATTATTATTTCATACATTTACATAAAATCTAATTTTCACACATTTACTTAAACTTTACTATAGTAATAAAATCATTTAAAAACCAATAATTAATTATTATTATCTATTTTGGCAATATTTCCACCAATGTTTATAAAAATACTGCCAAAACTTTTTAGTATAATATCATTCTTTAACATAATTTTGATGAGTATTGAGAACGCCGTAGAATGAGCTATCATAGGTAAAAATATATTGTTGATGCTGTAGTTTCGAATAAGAGTCTGCAGTTTTCCACGATTTAATGAATGTTTCTCATTTGTTCATTTAATTCTTAATTAAAGGTTTTTACACAAATTTACTAACTCTCATTGTCACAATCTTGATAGAATAACCATCTATATATATATATGAAACGTTAACGTATGTGGTGCAGAAATCGCTCCTACTATCGAACGACAACAATCAAATGTAAACAGAACACTATTCGAATGTTTTATATTGTTTCAATAAAGCCAGTAAAATCTTCTTCAACTTCAACAGATTGCTTCAATGAAGTTTTTAAAATTGATCTTAAGCTAATACTTCATTAGTATGCAAATTATTAGAAATGTTCTACATAGAGCTCACCAAAACCTCCATTCTCCCAGAGGAAAGAAGTCGTAAAAGAAATAAACAAATAAATGTCAAAAGAAATTTCATCGAGTGCTGGAATAAATTTAAATTACCAGATATATATGTTGATGACAGTATTTTCCAAAACTATTATCTCGCATAAAAAAAATAACAAAAGGATTTTTTTTTCATTAGATCAAATCTTTTTTAATGATATCTATATCATTCGTGTACAATGTTTTCTTAATTTTGTATAATATATTAATTGCAATACATAATTTGCATCCGTTAATTCATTACAATATGATATCTATCAAAACATTCAATCACGTACTTCTGCCAATCCTACAAAAAGAAGACTTTCTTTGGACGTTATTCCGAATTAGGAGTTCAGCTGTTATTTCGTAGTACAAGCATTTTTTAAATTGCATGCGTTATAATTTGTTCATATTCATGTTTTTCTCTCTTATCAAATAGGATAGAGAATTTTTAAAAATTAGTAGGAGTTGTCTCCAGAAAGCTTTCCTGCATATTCTCTGATAAAGGCGTTATACCAGAGAAACCCTTGCATGGCACTGGCGTGTAATAGTCACGAATTATTAAACCTTTGGCGTGAATTTAGTATTTTTGTTGAATCTATCATGTCAACTTTGGAGAGATATTTGGCGATTAATCCTGACATGCGGTTAATAACATCCAGATAGCGAATTTGTAATTTACACGTCTTTTTCTCAACCGATTAAAACCACAATTTGATTTTAAAAAACTACACTTGTAGTTACAAAATCCCATTCCAAATTTAATATATTTAAAAAATCGTGTTTTTTATTTATTACGCTTATATGTTGCTGTTGTTATTTATGGCACTTGTCCTAGACAAGCTCTCTGACGAAGTCAGCGATTTTAAGCCGAGGTTGTGCAGTAGCTTCTGAGGGTAGAGGCCCCTGAAGGTAGAGGCAGAAGTCTGACTTCTAGCTCATATGAAGATGAACTTACAACCCCTTTTTATATGGGGCTCTTTCACACACCCCACAGACAGAACACAGGATAAGGAACAACCATGTCCGAACCAGGACTCGAATCATGGACACCCAGATCACGGGAAAGAAGCTCTATCCTTAGGCCAGGACGCCGAGGCGCTTCTGGAAGTACAGAGTATCAATCCCTCATTGGCTTTGGTTCAAATTTTGATGGGTGTTTACATTATAGATGTTAAAATCTGTGTACCGAATCTTATCTTCCTAGCTCCTTTCGTTTTGTAGTTATCTCTTTAAAGTGCATTCGAACAGCAGGACAGACACGAGTGGAGTGCTTCTGAATGAGACACGAGACAGACACGAGTGGAGATGTTCAAAATTGATAGAAATCTAGTAAATTAGTGTAGAGACTTCACACCAAATGTCATCTTTCTAGCTCAAAGCGATTTTGAGCAATCCATTTTCCAAAAATGTGTTTTTCAAACTCAGGAAGTTCTAAAATGTGTGGCTTCGTCAAAATCTCCAATTCGAATTTTTTGATGATTGCTATATTTTCTTTATATTGCGTATACTATAAAGTAAAAATATGCAATACATGTTAATATTTAACAGCCTAAAAAGTCAATATTCTAAGTAATCATCTGATTTATCTTAAATCCCTCTTTAATAGCTGGTATATTTTAACTAAGTAAATTATTGCAAAAATCTCATTCAATTTCTTTTATAAGGTTTTTTTTTCGTTTTCTTCAGAGTAATTTTTTATACGTTTATTATACCATTAATAAACGTAAACCATATTCTGCTTATTTGTCAAAACAAATAAGCAGAAATTGTCGTTAAAGTTCAGGTGTATCCATTTACATCAAGTAAGCAATGCTTTTCTAACCAATTTTACCAGTTCAAACTTTCAGTGATATCGATACTTCAGAAATATCGAATACGCAAATCACAGATAAAAATCAAGCAAACGCATTCAATTGCTAATCCGATAACTCCTTAATTAATGTCGCGCAATAATATTCTCTCTTCTTTAGAATCTTGGCGAGCATCTTGGCGCTGCTGCTGCTCGATCGAACTAGTTTAACTTATCGAACCAAATATTTTTCGTTTTATTTCGTGATTTTTTTTATCATTATCTCTGGCGTGTGGGTTTTTCTGGCGAGGGCTGCCCAAATCGAATTTCGCTAATTGCCGCAATCAATCTTTTTTGGGGAAAGCGGGGCGTTGGTTACGGTTGCTTCTAATGGAGACGTATGAGAAACCCTGTGATCCTTCAAGTAGCTACTAATAAAAGGAAAATGTTGTGGTTTTCCGCGCCAATGAGAAGTTTGCTTTTTGTTGTTTTTCCGGACTTTTTGAATAAGAAAAACATTCAGCGTCCATTTATGCATTTGAGAAATGGTGACGATATCTGAATGAAGATAATGAGTTCGTTTTTGTTTTAAGTATTAACAAAGTAAAATCTGGTGAGGTTTAATATCTTAAGGAGTACCTTTTTATCTGGGATATTAATTTTCTTGTCATGAGAATACAAGAGTGTGTTTTTGAAATGAAAAGTAAATATTAATATTTTCAGCGATGAGTTAGTAGATTAAGATACGAGGTGACTAATGAAGATAAACTGGAGGAAGAAGATTATATATAGATCATGTTCTTTGATTATGATATTAAATAGCGTTATTAAAGAACAATACGGTTTGCCCATTGGTGAAATTCCTGAATTGGTACCGGTAAAGCGCATGCGCGTCATCATGCGCTTTAGCAGCAATTTCAGCATATGGGAGTTTATATGCTGGAGTTTTTTATTTCCAAGAGAAATGCAAATATAGGACAGTTTTTGCTGAATTTCCAAAGATTCATATTTCAACCATATTTCAGGCTACCGCCATACTTTTGTCTGAGAGGCTATCTGAGTATTCTTGATTATTTTCGCAAACAAAGGATGCCAGATTTTCGATTTATTTCAGTCACTGAATGATGAAATCAGATAAATATGCAAGATAAAGTGCCATTAGAATCATCATATGTTATAGATTTGGAAATGAAAGCATTATAAACAAATTATTCATCAAAGCCATTAGCGAGCCTCTTTTTTTTTTTGATATCCCTGCCTTTTGCAAGAATTAAGTCTTTTCAGCTATGAAGTATATGAAAATACTCAGAATATCCGATAAATATTAAGAGTACATCGCATAATTTTGAGCTATGGGGACAGAGTCCTAGAGCTTTCCACGCGATCTAGGATCATCTAGAAGACTAATTCTTCAACTTATGATATCATAATCATAAATTCAATGTTAAGACCCGCCCTAAGGTGCACGAAAAAAACTGAATGACTGTACAGCCACGAAAAAACACACTGATGGAAACTGTAGTTGAATCCTAAAGGTCATCACCGGCCACAGTGCACCCCTTCACGTGTGAGTTAAGTCCCATCATGCACAGGAGGAAGCCACCCCCAATTTTCTATACTAGCAGAATGGCAAGAACCCAACACCATATCAGTAGCTTCTCATCTTTATTTTTGAGGTGACCTCCAAAAGCAATGAGCATGATTTTCGAGCTAATGAACTAATGATTTTTCGAGTTCAAAGCCATATGTTTTATATTAGACAATTGCAAATCATCCTTTGCGGTACCTTTAATTACATAATTTTGTTTCTCTTGAGAATTGTCTTTTTTTTTTTTTTACTTCTTTTGTAGTATAGACATAATTTGAAGATAAATATTTTCTTTTTAGAACATTTTTCGTCTGTGATAAAGGTTCAGATTTTATTAAATGCCAGAAAAATTCAATTGGTAAATACTCAAACTAAAAGTTTGATCCTTCCTTTATTTATTTGTGTTTAAATGTACATGATATTTAGTATCTAAAATATTCTATCGAATTATATTTTAAGAAAATTTGGATTGTTCTTCCAACATTGTAATCAGTTTCTACAACATAACAGATTTTAACTCCATATCATAAATAGAGAGAAAAAAAATTGGTTTATTACCTTTTCCTTTGTGTGATAAATTGCAATTCAATATATTGAGTGAGAAATTCTAGTTCAATAAAACTGGACAATAATAACACAAAACTAATAATTGAGCAAAATTACCACTTTCTTGTGATAGTGTTTCTAGTCATGTGAATGGTTGCCAAGCTACCATTTCATGGATTTATTCTAACATTTGATACAAATCTGCTATTTTGAGGGGGGGGGATCCACAAGTCAAAATAAAATTCCATACAACTGGTTTTTTTTTTGTGTGTGTATGTATGTGTGTGATTAAGTTATATTATTCAAATGCACACGTACAGTAAATTAGACTTCATAGATGACTTTCAAAACATAATACAGATCTGCAATTTTTGCATCATGAAAATGTATGTAATTTCATCCACATATATATATATATAAATCTTTCTGTTTTAAATTGTCTTTTATAAAGAACACATGAACACACACATATATATAATACATTCATCGCACACTTAACTATATATATACATTTCATTAATTAATTTTTTGGTAATAACATTTACATTTTGTATATACATTAAATTTACATACGACAAAACACCGAGAGCTAATTTTAATAACATTAAAAAAATTATTTGAACAGACAGATATACTTCTTCAAGTTATCTGTTTGATTCGCATAAAATATGTAATCATTTCACTCAAATTATTATTTAAATTAAATAAGATGGTTGAATAGTAATAAGCAATAAATATACTGTAAAAGAAATTCCGTGCGGGTGCAGTGAAAAGTTTAACAACGAATTACGACGCTTTATTTTAAATGAAAAAGGAAACACAGTGGCAAGTGCGAAGCTTAGGTAAAACAATATTTGACAAAATCAACAGCACGCAAGGTGCAAACTATTTTTAAATAATTGGAGATTAGCACTCCAAAGAAAGAATATTTTCCTCGACTACTCCCCTCTGGACTCCACTATTACTCTCTTTAGCTCAGCTTTTAAAAATTTTGTTATCTCCGTGATAGGTAAAATTTGCTTCTAGATAGATATTTTATCTTCTCTCCTAATCGAAATATCAGGAAGTTTTTCTAGAAGGAGTAGTTCGAGGTGTATGTGTTTTAATTTGAGTATTTATCTGGAATATTCATTCTTGCCGCCAAATTGGTCGCCAAGAGTGAAAGATCTTTTGTACGTTACTCATTCAGTATGCATTGAAGCTCAGATAAAAACTCCCTTACTATGAATGAAACAATCTGTACAGGGAAATAATATTACAAATTCATAATAATAATATATAAAAAGAAAAAAGTTAGCAGGCAATCGAAATAATGCATCGCATGCGGCAATTAATCTAGTCAAAAATGATAGAAATATGAAATAATATTCATTAAATGATTTAAAATGGAAATACAAACATTTTGATGTTTCTTTCTCAAAGAAAAATAATATTTATTACAAAAAAACAGTTGACAAGTGCAATGAAACAGTGTCAGTATTTTTATTAATACATGTTTTTATATGTTAACACTTGCACAATAGGGCGAAGCATAAGGAAAAAAATTGACAATCTAATTGTTGATTGAAATTAATGTATTGCTGTTCTCTTATTTATGATCGACGAATATTTCTTCGTTCAAATTTTCTTTTGCTAATGAACTAAGGCTAGAACACTCTCTTCTGCCTTAAGAAAACCGGCCTATTACACCGACATTCAAACTCTCTGATTTAAATCTGCTAATGAAGAAGTGGCAGATTCGAATCTTCAGTCTATTGGCGAGTTTCATTGTCTCATATTAATTAAGTCACTGCCAGATGGCTTATGGAAACTGAATCGTCACCATCAATAAATCTTGTCTCATGCTCGAATGTACTACTAAAACAAACCTAGATTAAAATCTTTCTTTGTTTAGCATGTTTCATTGCTCTTTATCAATTCTGTTTATATCAAAGATCAGCATGTTTGTTTTATTTTTATTGAATTAATGTCCCTTTCTTAAGCTCAGATGGATCATCTCAGAATTATTTTCAATATCAATAGAATAACTTTTTAAGTATGTTACTACATTCAGAAATATATATACATACATACATACATACATATATATATATTTGTAGGACTCAGGAATCACTACTATTTAGAATCACGCACATTTAATTACATTTAGGATGAACAATTACATTAACAAAAGAAATGAACATTAAATAGATTTCGTCGAAAACGTCGCAGGATTAATTCACGTGTTACGTCGCGTCTTTCGTTCAGAGACCCGTCTCGTCTCACACGTCCTGACTTTCGTTCAGACCCATCTCGTCTCGTCTGCACTCCGTCTAACAAGCATCAACACCTGTTAGCCAGCAGATGGCGCTCGTCATCAGGCGTTCGTCACTACATACATACATATATATATATATATATATATATATTTGTGCGTGTGTGTGCGCGTGTGTGTGCGCGTGTGTGTGTGCGTGTGTGTGTGTGCGCGCGCGTGTGTGTGTAATGATATTTTAAAATCCAACTTCAATTTTAATTAATTTTCAAATTTTGTATTAATTTAACTCATATCAACTCCATTCTAAAATATTTTCTTATTTCCTGATCCCATTTCACTTTTTCTATTTAATTAATTCAACACTAGTTCTAAAATTGCTGAATCGGCTAAAAGCCGACAAGGTCTCACTCTCCGAGTAAAGGAATACAATCGGTCCAGCCAAGCACATTCTTTAAAAAAAATCCTTATGATTCCCTTGCATGTTTCGGCGTGTGTAAAAAAATTTCTCATAGTATATATTCATAGGGATAAAATTTTCTTTAGTTTTTCCTCATTTCGTTTTGCTTCATTCTTTGTTGTGCTCGTCGCTTTTGCTTGTGCAAAAACTCATGCATCTCGGGATGGAAATAAAACAAAGTTAAAAATTCAAAGTGTGTTCTCTGACTTCGGCCACGATTCTGCCTCAAAAATTATATATATATATATATATATATATATATGAAATTTTCATTTTTTTTAGCATTGTGAAGGATTAAAACAAAACAAAAAGCAGATTGCTTATTATATAGTTCAAGAATTAAAGAACATTTAAATAAAAGAAATGTTCATTGGATTTTAATTTATGGAATTTTTCGTAAGAGCATTTCATGGAAAGTTAGAAATGGAGAAAATAGCATTGAAAGATGTTAAATAATATCAAAACGTGAGCTATGAAGCATAAAAAAGCCTATGGCAACTTTCTAACGGATGAAAATATAATTCGAACTGTTTTATATAGAAAGCTGATAAGATATTAAGTATATCAAATAATTTTTTTTTATATTTTTCTTTAAAAATTGACTGCTTAACATTGAACAAAAATTATATTTATCTCGAACAAAATAAATGTGAGATACTATATTTACTCATACCTTATGATGAGTCCTGTTTCTTAAAGCTCACAAAAATCTCAACTGAAAAACCGGTGCTGCATGGAACCCAAACTTTTCACAAGTCCCACCATTTCTTTTTCTACAATTATTTTTAGTAATTTTCTGCAACTGGTATACATCTAATCTCTTTAGAATCTTTTCTTATCATATTAAATTTTGGATTGAATTGAAATATTGCCTATTATTAGATTTTTCAAAGATTCAAGTGGTTCTAGTATCGGAGACAGTTCCATTTTTCCATTACCCCAATACCTGCCAAATGATTTTCGTGGACACATATTCAACATCAATTTTATAATCACATTAAGTCCCTCACACTTCAGTGTATAAATTTCAAGTATTTGTTTTAACTTGTTATTGTTTTCAACCTAAACTCTACGGTATGTCGCTCATCAGTTTTTAATCATTTTTTATCAGTGTCTCTTCTGGCATTTTTCTCAAATTCGTGTTCTAGTTCGACTGCAGTCTATTCTAGTCTTCATTTATTTCAGTATTTATTTGTGGTTTGGTTTTTGTCTCTAAGGCAAATTCTTTTCTCTCTTCTTTTGTCTTTTTTCCTTTAAACATTTATCTGAAACTTTCCCATTGGATTTTCCATTTAGGATATTTTGGGTTGTGTTTTTTTTTCTTCCTAACTGAAGATATACAAAAGGAAGCAAATTCTATAAGATGCCCAGTTCAAAATTCCATTTTTCTTCGCATGTGGAAGAATAAGAAGAAATGTCAATAGCAATGTAAGATGTAATTATTTTATTATATTTCCATTTATTTATCTACTTTTTAAAATTTTACCCAAGAATTCCTCATTTCTCTTTTTTAGCATATTATGGATTGTTCAATCGGTTTTATAAGATTGCAATTTGAAATTTGCAGTTTGTAATAAATTTGTTTTGGCTAAATGTTAAATTCTTGCAGTGTGTGCTAGGAGTAAATTATTGTAAAAAGATACAATTAATGAACAAAATTGAACGCATTAAATTGAACTCGTTTTTGTTAACAATACATGCCCAAGTAAAGGTGAGTCCTGTCCTGTACAAAATCTAATAAGTTGAGTTTAGCTAAATCTTAAACTTTTGCAGTTTCTCTTATGAGTAAACCATCGAAAAAGAGATACAATTAATGAACAAAATTAAAAGTATTGTTGAACTCCTTTTTGTAAACAGTCCATGCCCGAATAAAGGAAAGTCCTGTTTCTTTATCAATGTTTTTCTTTCACCTCACAATAATCGAAGAATTTGTTTTTATTAGAATTGGAATTTCTAACGCAAAGGACAAGACCCACGCATAGAATAGATAAATAACCTCTCCCTCAGAAAACACAGTAACACCAACACCTGCAATTATTGGAAGTGATAAACAGTTTCAGTTAAAAAATTGATATATGTATATTCCTTTACACCACGCCCAATGATATATTACACCATCTCTTTGTGCTTAGTAATCAAAAAGTCCGGTAGATGGCATGTCCCTCTATTGTTCTTCTTTTCACCAAGCGTTGCCAGCAGTCGTTAATTAATCGAAGAAACCGAAAACAAATCACGTCATTGTGAGGGCTGTTTCTTGTGCTGCCACCCGGCATTTGTTATTGTTTTTAGAATCATTTTAAATCTGTCAGAGTAGTTTTGTTCCTTCGGTTTCGGGTCGCATTAATCATTCCAAATGATAAAAAAAGGAAACAAGAAAACAATAAAAAAAGAATTGTTTTGATGAATTGTGAGAATGATGCATGACCTCAATCTATTCTCAACTAAGAACTGTGTTTAGAAAAGAGATTCTGAGACTAATGATTGTTGGATTCAGTTTACGAAACGAAGCGGAATTTCGAAAAGATTTTCATTGAATAAAAGACAGCTTTATAAATTATGGAAATAGATTAATGCGCTGAGAAGTGGACATATTGGTATAAAGTGTTGGTTTATTTTTTTGTATTTAATCATTTTTACATTTCTAACGCAAGATGATAAAGAACTCAGAAGCTATAAAAAAGGCATTATCGCATAAAGAAAAGACTGCATATATCTCATGATAAAACGGTAGTAAGATATAAACATAAATTTTGCTAATGGTAGAATGATTCTCTAAATATTTTGTATGAAAATAAATTTAGGAACATTACTGTTTCAGAAAAATTTATATTTGTATATTGCTATTATTGTATATTGAAAAATAAATTTATAAATTGCTTGAATCTATTTCATATTAGCAGCTGTTCCCGCAGCTTCGTTTGCGCTTCATTGTTCTTGTGGCGAGAAGTATGCTGCGGTTCGCTATATAAAAATTTCTTTGTGTCCTTCATTTAAAATATGTCTGCGTATGATTAACAATGGAAGAAATATGATTTTCTAAGTTCATAATTGTTTTTTAAGAGGCTAAAGAATATCAGAAGACAACTTAAAGATACTTTGGCACAAATACTTAATACTCTATAAAAAAAGGCCTAATTAGGATCTTTAGCAGAAAAAAACTGACGGAGTTGTTTTCCCAAAACTTTCGTAATAAATTTTCTTTAATAATTTTGCCATGCCAGACAACACGTTGCATGGTACTGGCGCACAATATTTGCGAAATTTTGACCTTTCGTTTGAATTTAACATTTTAACTTAATCTATCACGTCATTCTTGATGAGTTTTTTGGAGATTAATCCCTGACATGTAGTTAATTGTAACCGAAAATCGAATTTGTGTTTTAGGCACATTTTTCTCAATCGATTGAAACAAAGATTTGACACAAAACTGTACTTGTAATCGTAAAATAGTATATTTAATTTGATATATTTAAATTCATTGCTTTTTTTTAAATTATCGCGTTTGCCTGCTTCTGAAAGTACAGAACAACAGACAGTCAACCCGCTGTTGGTTTTGGATCGAAATTTAACAGGTGTCTACACTACAGATGTTAAATCTATGTACAAAATCCTATTTATCTAGCTCTCTTTGTATATATTTATATATAAATGAAAGTTTACTTAATTATCGTGTTTGTATTTCCTTGTATTTTGTAAAAATATCAACAGTTTTTATACGATCCTGATGAAATTTGGCATATATGCTTTTCAAAAGAAGAGAAAGATCACTGTCAGATTTTCAGAGTCGAAAGATTAAATAAAATATAAATTAATTAAAAATTAAAAGCAAATTTTTGTTGTTTTTCAGCTGCATCTTCCTAAACACATTATCCCATTAAAATTATTCTACATTACTGTTACATTTCAAAAAGTTTCTTTTATTTTTGCAAAACTTTTTCCTTACTTTTAATAAAATTTAAAAAATTTAATTTGAGATACAGCCTGTTACAATGTTTTTATTGTTATGATAAAATTCAGATTTATTTCATTGTTCAATCAAAGCATTCACTCGGGTGCTTTGGCCAATGTTAAAATTAAGATTTAAAAACTTGTTTTCTTTGGACATTAAATCCGAAACAGGAGTTTCATTTCCTTTTTTATATCACAATATGATGTGAATTTACATATGAAGTTTTTTTTAATAATCTGACTCCATGAAATTATATATTTCAGTCTTATCATATAATGAGGCAGAATTTTAAATAACTGGTCTCATATAAATAATCAAACAACCAAGACAACCAAAATGCTTGACAAAGTGATAGCCAGGGGCGGCTAGTAGTGGAATAGTTTTAATTTAACACTACTGAAAACTTAATTATTTGATAACAGCTTTATCCATAAATATATATTGTGAAACGATATTCAGTAAAACTCACCACCTTTTTCTCAACATATATGATCAATTATAGGCGATTTAATTTTTTTTAAAAGTAAAGTAAGCAATTATTTTTAACAGATCCAAAAAAAATTATTTCATCGCTATTACAAATTAAGACATTATATTATTTTTTTTTATTTGGATGAAACTTAATGGCGTAAAACACGTTCGAAAATACATTGAAATTCCGATTAGATATCACGATAGCCACGATAGAAAATTGAAAGTTGCATTTTCAACTCGAAACGATCGGCGATTCATAAATCATGAACATAACAACATCATTTCAAATAACCGAGCAATTTCAAGAATGATAAAACTCAATGCAATATCCCTAGCTGATAAAGCTGTCAAATATATTAGTTGACCGTGAGAACCGACGTGACAAAAGATGCTTTCCCACAATTTTAATGAAGACATATCCTGCTCAACAAAATGAGTTTTAACCTTTTAGAATTCAGACGCTGCCATTGCTGCTATCCATCATTTTTTAATTCCCGCAAAATAATTCTTTTAGCGTCAGAACATGCGGCATTTAGAGAGATTCTGCGATTTTTAACTGATTTGTTTCCTGGAAGGCAAGTGTTTGCGGTACGCCTCTTGCAGGACTTTCATGCATTGCACGTGCTTTGACCATTTCTTACTGATTTTGTAGATACATACAAATTACATTGGCTATTTATTTGTGCTCTTAGATGGTATTATTGAGATAAGACACGCAAACTTCAACTTCTTGAAAGCAGCGTATTTCATTTGCTTGATGTGAGAATTGATAATTTCGGTAAGAAATTGGGTTTTTGTTTAGGTATTGAAGAAAACAACTACTTGTACGAGATAGTGCGTGTGAAAATTGGCAACCTTAATCAATAACTTACAAGGTCCCATATTCATAATCTGGGCGCAATAATAAATTATGAGTTTTTGAAGCGTTTACCTTAATGATATTTTTAATATGATTTCCGCATGATAGTTTAAACATATTCTTCATTTCTTGTTTTATCGATTTTCTTTATACTTTCTTGAATATGATGTATAAAAGAAATATGGTAATTGTCAAAAAACTGAAAGAAAAGATTCTGATAAATCTCCATGTTTCAGATCACCGTGAGTGCCGAAAAACATATTTTTGGCATTAAAGTCTGTCTGTGAACTTGATAACTCACAAATGCTTTCAGCTAGAAGTCTGAAATTAAGTACATGGGCTCATGATCGAATTTTTATATTTTCTTTCACATTTTGAATGAAATTCATTCAAAGGATGTCTGACTGTTCGAATACACGTGAACTCGATAATTACAAAATGTAAATATCTAAGTATATAAAATTTGAAACACACGTTTAGTATCTAAAGTTTCGATTTTTATCAAATTTTGTACCAAATATGTCCTGCGATTGACCGTCTATACTTTTTTATGCATAAAAACACAATTCTTCATAATCTTAACCGGCTACTCCGACACTCCCAAAGGCCCATAGAAAAATCTGAATGACCAGATCGCCGCGGCAGCAACTGTGATTGAGTCCTAAGGGTTATCACCGGCTAAGGTACAACCCTTCCCGTGGCAACCCGTCATCTATGGACCTCACATATTCTGTATCTGCCAGGGTAGTGAGAACCAACCACCATTTCAGATGCTTCTCATCCTCATTTTTGAGGTGCCCCTCCCCCTCAGTGGGAGGCATTACTTCATAAACGCAACGACTTAAATCAATAAACTCGATATGTTATATTGTTATAATTGTAGTTCCATGCAACATTTTGATGTCAATCTTTCTCGAAAAATGGGGGCCGCGGTGGTCTGGTGGTAAGGTCTCGGCTTCGGAACCGGAAGGTTTTAGGTTCGTGAAGCGATTCCACCGAAGAACCGTCGTGTAAGGGGGTCTGTTGCACGTTAAATCCGTCCTGACCAAACGTACTCCCGCTGGTGTGGTGTGGAGAGGGGGTGCCAGCTCAGGTGTCATCCTCGTCATCTGACCGCGGTTCAAAATTACGAGGTTCGTCCCAAAGTAGCCCTAGTGTTGCTTCAAACGGGACGTTAATATAACCAAACCAAACCAAATTCTCTCAAAATGGCGCCCAAAATGCATATTCACACAATAAATTTAGTAAAAATGCTATGTTTACTCTAAGGATTTATGTTTTGTAAATGTTTCTCACTAACACTATACAAGGAATTCGCTGTTCACAATTCCATGCAGTGATTGATTGAAGAGTATGCTAGAAAATTTCTGGGAGACTATTCCTTCTTATTAGTTGAGTAAGCTCTAAATTTTCACAACAAAATTTAGACTACCTGAATTTTTTTTTTTATTATACGTTGAGATGTTATTATGGAAAAAGGCAAAAATTTTAATTAATTCTTAAGTAATTTATAAAATTAAATTTTTTAGAAAAGAAGTTTTTTAGAGAGCACATATTCTCTAAATGGTAATAGCATTCGGATTTGTGCAGTTCTAAATCTAATGGTCTGTTCTGTGAAACATTTTTAACGATTTTGGCAATATACATATCGCATGTTTTCCTGGTATCTATCGGCAGAATGTAGCCTAGAAATATTTTTTTAACATATGTAAAAAATCTTGCCTTGATATGTTATATCAAAACTGAATTAAAATTTATCTTCGTAACAATAAAGTTACTCAATTTTGGTATAACTTTTAATAGAATATATAAAAAATAATAAAAGGCATTAGTATTAAGTATAATTTAATTATGTTAATGTCCTGCTATAAAGTAACACGAGAACTGATTTGGATTGGACTTCATAAGTTTGAACCGTTCTCTGGTGCAGCAGACGACACTAAAATATCCAAACTTCAGCGCCATACCAGAATGAGAGTATTTATTATGTAACATCAAATTTAACGTACATCAAACCATGTATGTAGTGGTCTTCCTTTACGTAGTCGGGCTGAAATCACGGCCCTACGATTATGAAAACCTAGTTATCTGTTTGAAGCCTTAGCCAATGGATTAGAAGAAACAGAACTGAAGCATTAATTAATTTCTAAAAAAAATAGTATCAAATGTTGTTTGAATTTGGCAGTGTATTAATAATTTTTTGCTCATTCACGGAGACAAAATACGAGGGTTAATAAAGAAAGCGGCTAAATATATGCTAAAAAAAGTCATATTTAAGTTTTTGAATACTTTTTAAGATTTTGGAAATTCTTGCTTTTGTAGAATAATAGCTGGTAATTGGTAAAAGAACGAAATATTTTTTCGAAAAGAAAAGAATAATAAAATTGGCATCGCCTAGTACGTAAATATTTTTACTTAAGTACTAAGGGACTTCGAACCCTGCTCGTTTTCGTTCGCCAACCCCGATATAGCCTGCTACTGCACGCGATGTTTGGCACTTCCAGTTAGAAAGTTTCTAAACTCAACTGGACATTCATTGAATGCTGGAAGCTTAAATTTTCCATAACATGAATATATATTTTCCGATCTGCCAGCTTCCGATTCAAAACTCAGAGTTCATAATCAGAACATTCTTTGCTTATACCTGAAATATTGAAATCTATTTTTCACGTTTTGCTACCAATTTAGCAGCTTCACGATCAACCTTTGCTTTTAAATCGCCAGATTTTTGCACGAACTTTCCTTGCATTTTTTCTTCATTTGATATTGTTGGACGCTCCATTACTATTTAAAAAAACACAATGTAATGTTAAAAAGAGTATTGCTTAGATATTCAGATAATTGTTAGCCGACGTTCGAAAAATTTCCATTATTCGAATAAAGTAAGCAAACCTGAAAGTTATTGATTAGTGTTGCCACAAATGGCATATCTAAAGTTAGAATAAACAAATAATATTGTTTTAAACTCATATGTTGTTAATTAAAACTTCATTTTACCTTTTATTGTTACCATTTCACCTTCAAGGGCGATATAAATACTTACTATGAAGCAATAATTATTTTCATTAATACTTCAAATAATACTGGCAAAACAAACTTCAAGCGTCATGGGGCAGGTGATTCGTTATAGACCAATCATAAAGTGAATGAAATGCAATGTTTACATAATTTTTTTTAAAATAATAGATAGATATTTTTATACTTATACGTTATGCATAATATTTTTATTTACGTCTGTACGAATTTATTATTTACTTTAGAATAACAAAGCATCATTATAAACTCTAGAACACGTTTTAATTTATCAAAATAACTGCCAATTTATATTCTCTTCTAATAAAGTAAACCCTGTCCTGTATATCACTCAAATTAATCTTCAATTCCTTATAAATCATTGATTTTCAGCCAAATTATTCGTTTTATTTGCTTTCTTAGACTCTTTAATACGCTTCGAAGTGAGCTCAGTGAAACCTAAATACAATTAACTATCCCAGTTGAAAAAGTAAACTATCTGATTCTATTCCCGGGTAAAAGCTAGAACCACCATTTATAACTCTAAGGTCCGGAGTACATAACAATAACTCTCGGGCGGCGGAGGGATGAATTATGAGTGGTTTGGGGAACTAAGTGCAGGAAGGAAGCGACTGTCACATAGGACAGAGATTTATAACCTCAGGTAGAGGACGGTTTCATTTCGAAACGACCGCAAAAGGCATTTATTATTCAGGCCACTGTTCAGATCATCATTTTCTATAGCTGCTTCTATATCTCTTGCGCCAATTTAAAAGATAGCTTGGCGACGAACAGGGAGACCAGTGCCAAGCGTTTATCCTCCGCAAATGAGATTCGGGCCAATTCGGGAAATATTCGTATTTAACTCTCTGGAATCAAGTTTCTTTAAAGTCCATGGTTGCTGTGGGTTTTATATGGAGCAAAGAAGTGTATTTTGTTAGAAAAGATAAAATTTGTTGTTTAGTAAGAAAACATTTAATAAGATAAATATTAATCTACAGTTGAATAAAGAGTTTCATTTGGAAAAAGTTAACATTTTGACTAGTTTGGTTTACCTTAATGGCGAATTTGAAGCTATTTAATTGAAATAAGGTTTCGTGTTTTTGAAAGAAAGTCAGATGACGAGGGCGATACCTCAGTCAGAAACACTCCTATACCTGTCCTTTGCCTAAATCACTATTTTATATCTAAATCCCAATATGGATCCCAATAGGATGGATTTGATCCCAATATGCTTACTTTTAACTATTTGATGAATTTTCGATGGAATCGGGTTCCGAATTTGTGATCTCTCTTTTTTTTTGGTATCAGGTCATCGGGTAGTCACATCACTGACTCTCCGATCCGCGCGAAGGCACACGGTTAAAGAAAACTGAATGACCGGACCACCGCAACAGCAACATTGGCGTGAACTGTGGTTGAGTCCTAAGGGCCATCACCGGCCACGGTACAACCCTTCCCAAAGGAAGTACGTTCCATCATCGATGGGAGGAGCCAGATCCTCCACCTTTGTGTACCCTCCAGGGTGGCGAGATCCAATCAGCATACCGGAAGCATCTCATCCTCTTTTCTAGGTGCTCCCCCCGGGGGGATCAGGTCATCGGATAACTTTTTCTGCTTATTTGATAGATCTTCGAGGTAAAAGGATTTTGAATCAATGACGTCAGTTCAACACATTCTAATTGATTGCCCATAATTTATTTCACAACGCATCTGCTGCTTTCAGTCTTCCTCTACTCTTTTAAAAGAGACATTCTTCACAAAATTAATCACCTACATCTTTTTACGTTCTTAAAAATGATTGTTTTTTACCATTTGGTCTAATTAAACATAGTTCAGCTTTAAAATTTTCTTACTTCTTTTTACCGTATACCATAAACGTTGATTAGTCGTGATGAATGATATGACTTTATCTAAGAGTTTATAAAACAAAGATTTAATTCATACCATACGTTTGGCGCAGCATAATCAAGAATGTTTTTTTTTCGCCACTAAACTCCACTAAATCAAATCAACGAAGCTTCATTCTTTAAACAAAGCTTATACTTATAATTCTTTACTGTACTCGAAAAATTTAATTTGTTTGTTTTTTGATGTTATAACATTGAATATTAAAGATAAACAATTAGAATAAAAATGCAAATATAATACAACAGCAAAACATAAATTTTAGGTATTTAATCTATTTTAGAGAACCTGATCAAATATTAAATATATTAAGTTCAGCTCAATATTGTACATACATAATTTCATATAAATATCATCAAATATTTTAAAGTTCAGAATACAGAGGAAGTTTATTTCTTTATTAAAGAAAATTCTTTTTATTGGATATCATTTTGATTTTTAGATTATTTTATTATATCACTAAGAGCAGTTTATTTATTTAAGAAAGGCAAGGATCATGACTCTAACTGTAGATAATTGCGTTTACATGCTTGAGAGATTCCAAATCATTTTAAAAGTCATTGACTAATATATTCTAAAATAAATACGATTGTTTTTTTTTTCCTTGTTTTATTCTGAACACTTAACAAGAATTCGATTGGAATTGTGTCAAGCATGTTTGGAATTTAAGACATCCAAACTATTCATTTATCCATGCTTAATACCTATTTTAGAATACTCTGGCAGTTTGGAAAATGGCATCAAATTGTCAGCCCTGATCTCCACTACTATCTGAAATGAACATGAACATTTTGTTTTACCTGCGATATCAATGAATTGTTTCGTCAAGACCTTAATTGATAATCAAGGATTCTACTGATTTTGTGTCAAGTGTGCTTATGATTTAAAATATGACGGCAGTTCATTAGTATATGACTTCCATTTCATTTTCATAGATTTTGATGATATGGGAAGTAAAATATCATGCCATTATTTATCATGAACGATGAACAAAGTCTGTAACTTTAATAAAACGCATGGTAGCTTCCAGAACATTCGTTTGTGAAAAACTGGCATTCTGATGAAATACAATCTACGAATAATAGTCAAATCTCAGAGGATGCAACATTATAAACTAACAAAATTAGTACTGAAATCTATGAGATAGATGCTCAAAGATCATCCTCATTTTGCTAATCATCCAAAATGTAATACTTATCGCATTTAGTTTATTCATTGTATTGTCCATATCTGTAACCCCTGGTAAGAGACGACATTGCTCTAACAAAATTGCAGCTACGGGCAGCGCACGACACTTTATTCTATGAATATTGTGGAAAACGCGAAACATAAAGCGCAAAATACAACCAAGATGTATATGAAGGATAAAACTTGTAAAACTAACAGTATATTAGCAGACAACACATCCTTAAGTAAATAACAGCACGGCAGCAGTGTTCACTGTAAAACAGCTGGAGAGCTTGCTCTGCGATCAAAACTCCAATGAAAGAATTCATTATGCTTGAGCAATTTCGCTTACACAGTAATAAGTACAGATGATAGCAAAATAATCACCATGCACCTTATATTTTCCGGAATCTTCATAATTGTGCACAAGTCGCCAAATAATCTCTAAGGTCGGAGATCCTTAACTTGATATTCATTAAGCATTCTTTAAAAATTCCTGCAAACACCTCTTTTCAACAAAGAGGTTCACATTGATGGGAAGCAATATTACACATCTGAAACTTTATTATACGATATTTCCACGATCTTGTTTCATATGTCGAGCATTGTTGTGACATTATCATAACAATACTTTTGGGCATATATATTGTTAGAAGGGATAGAATTGCCTGATAATCAAACATAGTACATTATGGAGGATTGAGTAATCTAATATATTTCCTTAAGAAACTCCCTCATGGAACCTTCAGAGATTTTTTCTCCTTCTGAAAATGTTAATATTCTTCATATCCGATGGTGGTTCGAGTTTACATTTTTTGTTAAAATTAATGTAGTAAATATAGTTGTGTCTTAAGAAAATGTGCTGTAAGTTTATTAACTGTAAATCAAAATACACAAAAGTAATGAAAAAAAATCAAAATTTGTAAATGCATCATTTTACAGAGAATTATTCAGCAATCCCTAAGGTACATGACACCAGCCAATTTTGAATGAGCGTATAGATATCAGCCTGTGAGATTAAGGAGAGAAATTAAAAAAATTCATTAACTTAAAACAAAGCTTTATTACACAAGAAATCATGAACCACAAGAAGCAAAACATAGCGGAAATGTAAGTTAAAATAGCCCTTGCTGAAATCAGCAACACACACGTGAATAGCAAATCGTAAGTAGCATTAAATTAACAACACAACATAATAGCGCTCAGATTGTGAATAAAGAGTTCACTCCGCGATCATACTTCAAAGAGAGAATTCATTTACTGACTGGTTCTAGTTCTCTCTTTTATATAGTCTCCAGACAGGGTATAGAAGTTGGTGGAAGGACCTGTGAATTTTAATTCCTAAGATATCATCATATTTCTTGTATTTTCGATACACATTTTTTCGTCAAAATCTCCAAATTCCAAAAATCTCCAAAGAGTGTCGCCAAGGCTAAGAACCATTAATCTGGTAGTCATTCAGCACTTTCGTACTTAGGATGAGACTAAATGCTCAGGGAAGCAATGCCATATGTTCTTAATGATATGTCACAATATATGACTGTTTTCTTGGGTTTAAGAATGACAACCTTAAAGATAAAGAGATTTTTAATTTTGTTGATTCTAAAAATCCATATAGTTATTTGTATTTCCGTTAATACTAAAGGTAATTATAAAAGCAGAATACCCTTTGAATAATTCGTATGTAATTCGTTAACTATCAAAATAAATCTTTTTGTTTAGAAATTAATTATTTTGAAAGTCTATGAACAGACAAAAATATCCGAAGGTGCTTTAATTTATAAACATGAATTATTTTGCAAAACTTTTATTGCCTGCAAAAATTTTATTGCTCATTTTCGCAGAACTTACATTATTCAATAATTTATGTTTTGTAATATATTTACATTGTTAGGGGATAATTAAAATATAAATTAATGAAATAATTCACGGGGTAATTTAAATTTAACTTCGATTTTTAATGTGAAAGATAAAAAATAGAAACATGTAATCTGTCGGACTTTTGCTAAAAGACTTAAATGTATCTTATCATGGCGAATACAAATAATGTGCTTCATGAAATTTTGGTATTTTGCCAAACAAATGACTAGCATAAATTTCACTTTATGAGCTTTAGTATCTCTTCAGAAAGAAAATATTTCATTTGTTCATTGGGTTTTGTCTTTAGTTTAAATAAATTAGTCTGATTACTAAAAATATGAATATAGTTATTTGTTAATTAATTTATTTGAATTGCTTGTTAAATTTTTTATTGAATGTGAAAATACTTTTTAAATAGAAAGAGGAATGCATGGGCAATTTACAAGATACACGTAAATAAATAAATAAAAAAATAGCTGGAATATTCTTCTCAAAGCTTCTTTGCATACTCTCTAATAAAATTTAGTTATACTTCTTCTCTTACCATCTTGGAATTAAGGACCTCAGCGAAGCCGTGAATACCGTAAGTGCTCAGATTTTTATTTTCAGATTCATGCATATGAAAATTCTGAGCTTCATAATATAATAAAGAAATGAGGTAATAATGTATAATTCCATGATTGACGTGGATTTAGCGCTTTTACTAAATTTAGAGTACTATTATTGGCGATTAATCGCTGGCCTTCGGTTAATACTCAAGTATCCGAAAATCGAACTTGTATTTTGAACCCCCCCCCTTTTTTTTACGAGTGACGGAAATAAATTTGACACAAAATAAAAAAAATATATATAGTTACAAGACCCCGTACCAAATTTCATTCATTTAATTTGCTATATTTTTGAGTTATTGCATTTATATGTATTCAAATATACAAACCAACAAAAGGTCAACTTTTTGATAAATTTTATTCAAAATTTGTTAAAAATCTGCCTTTTAAATGCTAAACATATGTGCCAAATTTTATATTTGGCAGAAATCTACAAATATGATGTAAAGACCATATACTAAATTTCATTCATTTAGTTCAAAGAACTTTTAAATTATCGCATTCATAGACAGGAAGACATAACCCTAAAAATGTGTTTTTTGGATGCAGAGAGATCTGAAACATAAAAATTCGTTAAAATCATGAATTCAAATATTTTAACGATTACAGTATTTTTCTCTATTCATAGTCAAAAATTTAAAAAAAAGAAAAAGATTTTTATGAAAAGTTTGCATCAATATTATCATTTCATTAAAAAAACAGAAATTATCGTTTCAAAAATTATAAAAAGTTAAATAATGTAAATTCAAATGACACTATATTAGCAATTCGTGCCTATTGTTACTATATCCTAAATGAATAGCATTATAAAGTTGCCAAAAATAATCTAAATGTTAAAATTACTTTTGATGTAATATAAAAATTTCATTTGAAAATTATTCTTGATTTTAGTGGAATGTCCATGAGAGCTTCTTATATCCCACCCCCATTTTATATTCTTTTTACTTACAATTTTTCGCATATCCTGGTATAATTTATAAACAATTAATTTACACAGAACTCAAAGGCAGATTTCTTACTAAATTGATCTAGTTGCTTAGGATTGCATCTAAAATGCCGTGGGCAATTCGATGTTTAAAAAACTTTTGAGCCCAACTGTCAAATTAATTTGTCTGTGATACAAATTCTATGAATTTTGAAATATTGGAATGATATTAATAGTTTGCAAAGCCAGTTTTCTATCTGGTTTCTTACGTTCACCATCCTATGATAGTCCTTATAAATGCTAAGAAAGTCTGCTTAATTAATGATGCACACAAATGTGAATCTTATCATGAGTAATAAAATTAATTTACAAATTAAATAACTTAATTACTTCTATAAAATATTAATTAATACGTGTATGATTTAATTTAGGTAAAATTAAAAAAAAAGTGTTCAAATATATAACTAAACTGACCAATACATTAAGAGAGGTCTCGTAGTGTTGAAGTCGGCTTACCGTTGATAAGTCTAATAAGAAGTGAGATAGTGCATTTTTTTTTCAATTTTTCTTTGAATTTTAAGTAATGATTTCTTATGTTTTATAGTTAATCAGTAAATTTAATTCATAAACTATTAATTATTTCATATTTAATAATTTGCTTTACTTATACATTCATACGGAAACCAGAAAAGATAAGCCCACTATTTTTCTTCGAGTAATTAATGCAAATGTTCCTTGTCTTTTAATTCCAATATTCATTGTCTTTCTGTAATTTCATCTTTGATTCTTAATGTGCACATTGTTTACACAACTATATTATTACTGCTATTTTTTTGTGGGTTTTTTTTAGATTTAAATATTCTGCAGACCCTGAAATAATTTTTTTTAGAATTAAAATTAAGAATTGCGGAGCTTGAAAATAATTATTATTAAAATTAAAATTCTTTAAAAAATATTAAAATTTCTGAACAAAGTAATTGCGAGATAATTTATTACACATTTTACAGAATATTAATAAATTTAATAGACAAGACTTGACTTAAGGCTTGATGTAAGTAATCGCAATATATATATCAAATGTCTTATAAGTAAATTATTCTGTTTCTTCATATAAAAATCTCCTAATAAATAAAAATATTTACAATTTCCAGTAAATGATTTTTTTTAAAGAAAAACGATATTTTAAAATATTATTTTAAAAAGATAACATTAAGGCTCTAGAACTGTATTAACTTTTATTTTGTTTTCGAAAGGAAAAAAGGTAAGCAAAAGGTTTCCAGAGGTAAACAATGAAAAAGTATTTATCTAAGCGATCATTCAGACGAATTCAATTATTTATAGATGCAATTTAAAGATTTCTTTTTACAGTTTCATTATGAAATCCGATTATGTTTAGATTCTTTAAATTTGGATTAGGATCTGAAATGAGATTACGCAGAAATAAAATGAAATGACTCTCACTTCACTTCATTCAGATTTTTTAGTATTTCTGAAGAAAATTATTTAAGAAAATTTTATTTCTGCACTGTCTTATTTATAATGAATTTTGGGAACATAATAAATTCGCTGGCGAGTTCAAGAAGATGATGACTAATGAAGAAATGGAAAATTTTAAGAAACTCAATATTAGCAGATTACCATAGATTTTATTTAAATATAGGAGCTTAAAAAGCCTAAAAAAGAAATTTAAATATATTAAATAAATTTTTAAATTTCAATTTTGATATTCTTCGAATATCTAGCTGAATACAAATGTGAAAGAAAAAAAAACCCGGCTATATGTAACTTGCTAATATCTGTTTTTTTAACTGGCGAAATAAAATGATAGAGCTTTATTTAATTATCGGATCTTGTCATTGGATCTAATAATAATATTTTCTCTCAGCTAACAAATAGAGTATTGAAGTCCAACTCGGCCGAATCGAAGTTGAAAAAAGCGTCTAAAGAATTCAGTTTATCCATAAATATGAGTTAAGAAAACTAAGTTTCAAAATAAATACAGTTGCATAAAGGAAAAAATGTGATCCTGTATTTTATCTTTAAAATATATAAGAAATTTTTCATTTAATTAAATTAATATATCCACAGCTTTATTTCTTTAACGACTAATAACTTAACAAGTTCACTAGCAAAGGGGAACTTTATAATTTATCTATTAAATGAACAAATTAAAATTTCTTTGTGCTATAATCACCTGCAGGGAGTCTAAGAGGAGAGCCGGACTCAGAGCTGGCATACAGCTGGCATGCGGGGTCGCCTTAGGAATTATGTGTAGAGAAAAATTATCAATTATATTATAGGGGACAATTAAAATCGCTTTGATTCCCTGTCACATCATCGACAGTCTATGCTCAATCATTTCTAGCTGACGTGGAAATCTGATTTATAGCCAGCCGTTGCAATTTAGATTTATATAATGAGAATGTTTAAGTGATATATTATTGTGAAGCCATAATATTGCTTTCCTTGCAATATTAATAACATCGCTGAGAGAAAAAATTTATAGATATTCTCAACGAGTGTTCATGGGATGACAATTGAATAAAATAGTATCTTGACGACAAACTGAGTGACAATTTAGCGAAAAATTTCTCGATATAAACAGATGTTTTGGGAAAAACAAAAATTATGGCTATTAGTAGCCGAGTTCCAGAGATCCTTCAAGAAAATCCCATACTATATAAACGGAGGCGCTCACACTAACAGAACTCCTCTCTTTGGAGTATTGATCCAAAAGCGAACTCTCTAATTATATTGTGAGCGGTATTGAACTGTAATAATCATTGTTTTAATAACTATTTGCTGCTCACGCGTGAATTGTTGATTCCTCCAAGTAATGTGTTTGGGTACGCTTCTGCTGTCTATATCTATCTATATTTCATAGTTTCTTTTGAAATAAAGCTTCATTATCAGTTTTTGAATTTGTCGTTGTATTTCTTGCATAGTATATCCACCAGCAGGATGTCCATTACATTGTTCAAAGAAAGTATGTGCAAAAACATAGCAAAACTCACCTGGGATCGCGAGTTTTATCGAGCAGAAAAATAAAATATTCTTGAAAATAAGAACAATATATTTTTTTCCTACCCCAAATCAGACCTTTACCTCTTCCCTAAACTTTCAGCTTGTAGGAATCTAATTATTTAAAACAAACTTATCCTTTATTTATTAATACATCTTTATAAATCACGCTGACTGATGTGTGATGCGTATTGCAAAATGAATTGGAAATTTTTAATAATAAATTTAATGGTTGTATTTATGTATTGAAATTTTTGTGTTTTCATAACTTGTACATTAGTTTTACATAAAAGGTACAAATCATGCTCCAGAAAATTTATATGCACTCTTTCCTAGATATTTATCTTTAATATACTTAACTGACTTTAACTCAATTTATACGGAAACAAGACAAAAATGAAATAAACAAAATACCGTCACATTATTCTTTAGCGTAATTTAATTAAAAGAGGTAAGGTATGATAAATTATTACCAAACAAAACACTCAAGTCCGATACTATTTACTTATATATAAATTTTATTTTATTTTTCTGTGGTAATAAAGAAAATTCAAATGAAAATTTACATTTTATTTACCCAAACTAATTTATTGCTATTTTTTCGGTTAATGAAGTCCTAACCCTCTTAATATAACTTCCTGCTGCATATTTATCAAAACTCTGTTGTAGTGCTTAGCTAAACTAAAAATTCCTCACAATTGATGGCCCTTTCCCTATCTCTAACGACAACATTTCCCGTTTTGGCGACGATCCATCCGACATGGCTCATCAGGGCAGCGCCAAGACAATTGTGCGGCAACCCGGCCTTCGTCCATCATAGTAACTCATCAAGGCAGATGCCTTCGCGCATATTTACCTCCGTAATTAGCGAACGCGCTGTTAATTATGGAGAATTAATTAGCTCGCTCTCTTTCGCGGCGGCGGAGTGAGACTACCGAATCACCTCCAGAGCGGAAGGATACAGCGTCCAGCGGAAGTCAACGCTTTAAATGGTTACACGCAGTTTATTGTTGATAGGTTAAATACGGGGGATGAACGGGGGACTGGGGCTAGGCTTATAAGTGTTTAAGTATTATGAAATGACGGTTGAAGGGGGGAAGAGACAGAGGAAGGGTAAATGCTGACGCGGTTAGTGGTTTGCCAGAGCTGTGCAAGCAATTTTATGGCGAAATTAAAAGGCGTTTTCGGGTCAGTTCGCCGGCTATTTAAAGTTCCAGCTTTTAACTCTTTCGAGCTGCCTACTTTACAGTTGCGGTGTGGAGAGAAAATTGAATTAAATTTTGCTGGCGACTATTTTTCAGTCGCCAAAAATGTGGTTTCACATTAAGAAGATATTAACTGTTGATTGTGGAAAATCTGAATGAAAGGATGATCAAAAGATTATCATATTAGAAAATCATGTCCATTTATTAAGCTAAAAATGTGCTATCTAAAATTATATCTAAAGATTTTTAGGAAAACGCAAGCCAAAAATTATAAATGGATGGGGGAAGTGGAATCTTGGTTGTTCCAACGTTTAGTTTATGCTCTACCGGACCTAACTTTAAATTGAATAGATTGTATTGCTTTGACAATACATGAAAATTATTCAGGAATGAGCTTCATCAATTTGAAACGTGGTCAGATAACGAGGAAGATACTTGTGCGGGAATTCCTGGTTGTAGGCCTCCAATATTTAAAAAAAAGTATGTAGGAGATTTGAGGAATATTTCATAAAATTCTGTTTTAAGACATTAAAAGTTATTGAATCTAATTTTAGTAAGAACAAATTTTAAATATCTGTTAAATTTATTGTTCGATTTTAGCAATTTTTAAATAAACACTTATAGATATATTTTAGAGGATGTAGTTTTCATTCTCGCACTAAGAATTAACATTTTCTATTTCATTTTCAAATGATGAGTAAAAAACATTTTAGTATCTATCTACATCTCAAATTTCTATTTGGTCTCAAAACAAGCTTTTCCAGTAACCATTTCTATTAGAAATATTAATGAAAAAAGTAAGACAATAAGCATAATAATAAAAAAAATCAAAAGAACATATTATTGCAGAATGTAATTAACTCTTGTTACCGTGATATACGTAAATATAAATTTGGAATTCATCCGCATTTTATTCTTTTGCTGAAAAAAATATCTACAAGAACTTTCAAGAATCGAAGTTTAACTTCTTTTACTTTCTCGTACACATAGTATAGAGAAAGTATAATATTCGTCAGAAAAATTCGAACTCTAGATTTTGACGAATCTCCACGTTTTAAACTTTCCAGAGTTCGAAAAACACATTTTTGGAAAATGGCCGCCTGTCTGTGACAAAGATAATTCAAAAACGCTTTGAGCCATATGGATAAAATTTGACATACGGTCAGCAAAATGGTAGATTTCGATCACCTTTTAAGCAAAATCTGTTCAGAGGAAGTCTATCTCTCCGCCTGTAAGAATATAAGTTAACATAATAACTACAGAAGGAAGAGAATTAGATACATGTAATTTGGCACACGTATTTAACATCTATAGTGTAGAAGCTTGTTACATTTTGAGCCAAATACAATGAGGAGTTGACCGTCTGTTGGTCTGTACTTTCAGAAACATATAAAAGCTATGACTCAAAATGCCATGAGTTAAATATATTAAATTTCGTATGGGAATTTTACAAGCTTAACTTTTTATTAAATTTTATTTCAATCGATTGGGAAAAACGCTTAGAAAGTATAGATTAGATTTTTGGATGATACTAACCAGCGAGGGCTTAATAGCAAATAAATAAATAAATAATAAAATAATAATAATAATAACAACTCGCCAAGGGTCATATGATAGATTTAATAAAAAGGTCAAATTGAAGCAAAGGTTAATGCAAGGGGTTCTCTGGTACAACACCTTTATTAGAGAGTATGCGAAAAAATTCGGGGGAGACCACTTCGGCTGGTTATGTTTTAATTTTACCAAATATATTCAACATGATTTTGTATTTACATTGAATTAATCTGAATTCATTAGCATTATTAGAGCAAATCAAATCTAAAGAAACACATATTTCTCAATCTATGTTTCCATTAACTGAAAATTACATTTTTTCAATTAACAAGCTTTCTCTTTTGTTTTATAACTATTGCAATGTTATAAAACAAAAGAGAAAGCTCAAAAAATATATTATTTACTAAATGTTTTAGTTTAATCACCTTAATTAGAAATATTCATCAGGAACAGAGAAACAATAAAAAAATATAATTATAAGAAATTAAACAATATCTTTCTGAAGATTATAACTAATTCTTGTTATCATGATATACGTAGATTTAAACTTGGAATTCACTGTTCATTTTATATCGATACTCTTTATGGCAAAGCATTCTTTTATAGAAAGAATAGCTTTAAGAACTTTTAATATTCGAGTTTCGATTATTCTATATTATTATTGAAATTAACCATATATTTACAATCCCCATTTCTTATAAATTTCCTTTCAGAGATTTTTTTTTTTTCATTATGATAAATTTTCTTTTTTGGATTATAATAAACGAAAGGTGAACAATGGAAGCCATATATAATTTTTCTCGGCAAAAAATCTGTGCACACTGAAATTCATTGTAATATATTTAGTAGTGTTCACATACACAGTGTGTACAATGAAAAATTCCGTGTTAAATGACATGCGTTATAATATTTTATTTTTGATTGTAACGTCATTTGAATTGACGTAACCTTCTAGCAATGCATATATAAAGCTTGCTTTCACTGTACAAAAAATACAACTTGCAGGGGTATAAGCCTGTTTAACTTCTACGCATATAATTGCTATCAAAAATAGTGAAAATATTTTCCTCGAAACTTTCACGCATAATCACTGATAAATGTATTGCGTATTATTAATCGCATGCTACTGACGAACAATAGTTACGATATAGTCTATGAAGTTGCAATCTTGGCGACTTTTGAGGCGTTTCATCGCTGGAATGTCGTTATTCCACAAACACCAGAACACCCAATGTCTATTTTGAACAATTTTTCCGACCGATTGCAACAAAATTCTGAAACAGTACTACAACTGTAGTCCCAAAATCACATTCAAAATTTCGTATATTTAAGTAATTACGTGTTTGAAATAACACGTATACATGCTTGTGAATGCACAGACCGATAGATAGTTAACCCCTTGACGGATTTGGTTCCAAATTTGCTTGTGTGTCATTGCTTTCGATGTAAAATCTGGGTTGCAAATTTTATTCATGCATTTCTCTTCGTTTTGTGGCTATTGTATTAACTCATATTCGGTCAAATGGATCAATTAATTCCTTCAAAAATTTGAAAGAAATTTATAAATTTGGGGGAAGGACAATATACCAAATTTCATCCATCAAGGTCAAAACTTTTATCATATTAATAAACAGACATTTTTCAAAAAGCGATTTTTTCATTGTGTATTATATTTCATATTTCAGCAAGAAAAAATATAGCTTACAAGTTATATAAGCCTGTTTTCTTTTAATGCAAATAATTGCAATCAAACAATTTTTTAATTTATTATTAGGAAAAAAATTTCTCAACTAAATGTAAATAAAAATAAATTTATAACAATAATTAATTTTATAAACAGCTATTAAACCCCAGAGAGGGGCACCTCGAAATGAGGATGAGATGCTTCCGGTGTGGTCGTTGGATCTCGTCACCCTGAGGCTACACAAAAAGGTGGGGGATCTGGCTCCTCCCATTGATGACGGGATGTACTTCCTTCGGAAAAGGTTGTATCGTGGTCGGTGATGGCCTTTAGGACTCAACCAAGTTCCAGCTAGTTTTGCTGTTGCGGCGGTCCGATCATTCAGTTTTCTTTATCCTTGTGAATTCGGGCTGGTCCGAGAATCAGTGATATGACTTATAAACAACTATCAATTATTTTATCGAATGATTATTACATGAATCCATTAAATCCATTAATTTATTTTGAATAAGCTTCAAACATACAGATATATATATATATATATATATATATATGTTACAAAAGGCAAAAGTGAAAATTTTACTTTGGAATTAACTTTGAAAGAAAACATTTTTTAAAAATGCTAATGTTCATATTGGCAAAAATAAGCAAATAGAAAAAAAAAACTAATTGCATTTTATTAAGAATATTCTAAGTGTATTTATTAATAAAGTGTATTTTTGCATTTTTAGTTTAAAATAATTTTGTTAAAAATATTTAAACTGCATGAAATATGGCATCATTTTAAAATTATTTTTTAAAAAATATTAAATTTCTGTAAAAATGGCTTCTGTGCGATAATATGCTCCAAAATAATTGATTGAAAATGTTAACATTTCGATGAATCTTTAATTAATTAATAATCTACATAAATTTCAAATAATATTTCTGAATTAGAAAACCACATGCCTAAGATATAACTACGTGTCTACTACCAAAATGTAATTTCTTCAAGTCCAATTGAATTTTTGTATTCTGTCCGTAAGGACTTATGCAGTATACAATTTACTGAAACTATGCCATTTAAAATAATATCAGCTTTTTGCGGTTGAGTGGAAACATTTAATCTTATAACAAATACAAAGAAAAATAAACATTCATGTTTATGGATCAAATGAATTATTTTTCAAAATATATATATATAAAAAAGCCTATAATCACCCAAAATTCCAAAGTTGAACACGTAAATGACACGAAACGTTGCAAAATCTTAGCATCCGACAGATCTCAAGATCAAAACAAAGCCCAACCCGCATTGTTTTAATCGAGCAGCTGATTTTCGGACACAAAAACGAATCCAAAACCTGTTTAAATCGTCCCCGAAAAAAAATTAAAAGCTCTCAAGGTTACAGTTAAGAAAGACGCAACGATTTTTAAAAAATGAAAACGAACTAGGCAAAGAAAATGAAAGAAACAACAAAGGTAAGATTTACAGTGACACTTTTCACCCAGAGTTTTGTCGTGACTATAAAAATGCTCGCCAGGTGGCAGTCATTTCGCATGTCGTCACTTAGTCGTAAAACATGGCGGCATGCCTCATCATAAATTCTGGCGCGAGGGATAAATCGCTAAAATTTATAGCCTTGATAATTAGTAGAGCTCAGACTGGAAGAGATCGTAAATTTTTGGTGTATGTGTGTTACGTCACCGGGAGGGGAGGGGACAGACCATGAAATGACAGGTGAACAGCACATCAACATGCATCTAAAGCCAAAGGGATTGTGCTTCAAGTACTGGGGAGTATTTCCTGAGAAAAGTTATGTCGGGAAGTAATATTAAACTAAATTAGAAGTACATGGTTATGTGATTTTTACTTTGTCCTATCTAAGAGAAAATGTAATCCTCGAAACATGCGATTTGATAAAATTTTGACTAATCATCCAAGTTTTCATTGTCTCTAAGACTTAAAACAAATTACTGGCAAACTAAATCTATTTTTGGATTTAGGAATGTCAATAAGTATGCGATAATAACTCAACATCTTAATATGTTGCAAGAAAAAAAAAATTGGTGCATGGTTTTTATACCAAAATTATAGACTGATGATGGAAAAATATCCATCAGTAGGTAATGTGTTAATCTGTAGGTAATGTGTTAAAGTCCGTGTTAACATAAACAAAATGCAATAAAGCACCATTTATGTGATTTATTTTTAAAATTATTTATTAGAGATTATTATTTATTAGCCTTTGTTTCGATTTTGTCATCTTTAATTTCATTTAAATCGTTTACAATAAATTTATATCCATGATGCAGTGAAATTGGCAGCCATTAAAGATGTACTTCACTAATTGCTCTGCATGTGCTCCGCACATTATGCATATGAAACTTTCTAATGGTGACCTGTTTCATGACATTATGGCACTATTAAAAAATGTGTGGTTAATCTATTTACAAAATTTTGCTCATTGTCATCCCATTATCTCTACCTTCTTGTAAACTGCATAAATATGAAACAAAATGTTTCTTAACTAACTTCTAACAATTGCAGAAAATCACGCGAATCGATGGAACAATGAAAACGCTTTAAAACTTCAGTTCCACAATGCAAGATATTTTTGGAAATTAGACGAAAAAAATATGTTGTTGAAAATTTCCAAAATTTGACAAAAATATATTGTATGACTAATAACCTGGTATAATTAAAAAATTATTTTTCAAATTTTAAAACTGTAAAATTCATTTTAGAGCGATAAGAGTTTCAGAATTATCTCGGAAAAACGCCAAAGTACAGTTTAATTTTTAATTCATTAAGATTCTAATTAAAATTTCAAAAATATCGCACTAATATGAGCATTTTTACACATCAAGATATACATTTGGCAAACGCCCTAATTTGCAAATTGCCAACACACACGCACACAATCATCTTTATTAATAGTAAAGATTGTATTAAAAATCATTCATTATTTATTAATTGAGACTCATTATTTTATTTTTGAAATAAAAGGTACATTATTAAAGTCTTAATTCATTGATTATCGATTTTGGATTAATTGATTATTATAAATTTAATGCTACTAATGTAAATTCCTCTAAAGTTTTAATTTTAAATAGTAAATTACACACAGTTTTAGTATATGTAGTGAGTATAATTAAATGTAAGCGTGACATCAAAAAATAATTAATTTTTAAATAATTAAATAATTTAAATAATTTAAATAATTAAAAAATAATTAATTTATTATAAAAGTAAAAAAAGTCATATTTTTATAGCATATCTTAGGATTACTCATTTCTTATTTTATACAATTTAAGTACAAAGAGGCAGAAGTTTATTGATAAACTTTTTAATTATCTCCGGATGTTTTGATTTTCTGTGGATATTAAATGTAACACAATAAATTGATACAGTTCATTTAATGTGTTTTCACAAGCGTTTTGACAAGCAAAATAAGTTTGAGGTTTTGCAATAAGGTCCAGTGCATCTTTAAAAGAAGGTGGGATAACTTCTTCGCATTCTTCTTTATCGCTTAAATTAACGCCAGGTAATTATCATATCACCACTATTATCATCATTAATATCACCATTAATTGAAAATTATTTAAAAGAAATGGTACCAATATTATAGTTTACTTTTGTGAAGAAAAAATATCCAGAATGGTGGCATTAAACAAAAGGAAACAACTTTTTGAAAAGTAACAGCTTTATGATTTTTATATTTCAATTTGAAAGAAATATTTCAGAAAATATGCATGTGCTTTTTATTCTGTTTCCAAAACTGTTTAATTTAAGCTTGATTTAGTAATATTTATTGTTAAAGTTATTCAAAATTTTTGATTCTTTGAAGAAATATTCCAAGAAATTGTTATTTAATTTTTTTTCTGTAATTAAGTGTCTATATAAATCGAAATTTCGAATTCTTATTCATTTTTCTTTTATCGCTCCTAAAACAATATGAACAGAAAAAAAAAAATCTTGGAACCAAGTTTCCGTGTTAACAACTGAAATGAAAACGTGAAAACGGTATTTGCTACTTTTGAGTTTATTGAAACGACCCCTTATTCTTTTTCCTTATATATCTCTGATTATTTTGAAATGATTTATCTAAAATTTTATATATGAGGATTTCTCGCTATGCAGAATTATTTAAAAGATGAATATTAAGGATTTGCAACTGGATAAGTTGAAGATTACTCAAATATATGAAGATAGTCCCTTATGCGGATGTAGTTTACATATTTTTAAATATTACATACTTTTATAGATTATTTGTAATTAAGAGGGTTTTTTTTTTTTTTTTTTTTGACAGATTGTACAAAAGTTACTATCAGTGACTTCTCATGAAATGTATTCATGAGAATACTACAATTTTTAAATCACATTGATGTATATCTGTACTAAATGCATATTATTAATGATCATATTTGTACACTTTCATTTTTTTTGTCTTTTTTCATTCATTTTAGTAATTTAATATTTAATCAAAGACGTTATTATAATTTCAATTTCAAATAAAAAAACTATTTTAATTAAATAATTTTAATAAAAAAATGTATGGTTGAAGTTTTTTCTAGATTTATAAAAGTTACTTGAAGCTGCACTTGAGTAATAAAATAAAGCCAAAGTGAGTGGCCTGCCAAAAACTTTTTCACATACTCCGTAATAAAGGTGTTATGCCAAAGAACGAATTGCATGACATTGATGAAAATAGCTACAAAATATTAGCCTATTGAGCATTTTGGCATACAAATTTCGGAAATGCTCTGTAAATAAGACTTTTTGTATTTAGCAATATCGAGATTTCATTCTTATGATAAAAATGGATTAAAGTATTAGAATATGTGGGATAAATGCAAAAAATGGAACTAAGAAAACTAATAATCGATTGTTAAAATTTTCCAAACGATTAATAGAATATATTTTTCATGACAAACTTACTTATTAGATAATAAAAGTTTTATAATTTGTAAAAGTATTTTTTTTCATTTTGTTTTTTAAAAATTTATACTGATTTCTTGGTACTAATAGCAAAATACTTCTTTATACTAGAACTGTTGCACGAGAAACTTTCTTTCAACATATTAGAAAAACAATTTCATTCGTATAAATTATTTCAAACTAATTCTTCGTTTTACTAGGTTTTATCTGTACAGTGCAGAAATCAAAATTTTTGATTGTTTCGAGAACTGAAATATATCAACTTGAAAATAGGTATAATTCTGACAAAATTTTTTATTTCCATCCGTTAGCCCAACCTAAATAAATGAACTTTTTTTTCCTGGAATTAAACATTTATGATGCATACTCGCCAAAATATTCCAGAATTGGTACTTTCATTGGTATTTTTTTCATGCATAGATAATATTTTGGTAATTTTTCCTGCGTTGGTAACTTCCATTGGTACTTTTTTTAGTCTTAATAACCAAATGTCAAAGTCAGGTTTCAAAAGAATAAAAAGTTCTTATTGAAAATATAAGATTGAAAAACAAATATGGTTATTTAATGCATATTTAAAATACTTTATTGAAATCAAAGATAATCCTAGCTTTTATTTCTTGAACAAAACTTTATTTCGCTCAGAAGGATCTTGATATCGTGATATTGAACCATCAATACAGTGCGCTTTTCTAATAATTCAGAAAAAAAACCCTAATGAAATAAAAATTATTTTGATTGGTTAGTGATTAAAAAAGAATGCGCATGAAAAATCGTTCATTCAGTTTCAATTCATATGAAGGTCTGATCTATACAAACAACAATAATCATAACCTTGTTTCCATTCTTCAAATAGATTTAAATCTATGAATTATCTTTTCTGTTAAAAATATTTAACAATTACCAACTCCAGTATCAACTTTCCCACGCTTAACTTAGCTGTCATAAGTCAATGTCTACAATTATTTTTGCTACCTAATGCTAAGCTGATCAAGGCGAAAAGGAACAATAGTTTTAGAAAAGATTAAAATAAAAAAATAAAAAGAATAATTATACATGTATCAAAATGTCTTATTTTAACAATGTTCATACATATTAAAAATAATGGATTGGGTTTTAAAGGTAATTCCATCTGTTATTTCTTTGAATGAAAAATTATCTATGACAGATGAACGAGGAAACACGCATTCAAAGCAAATTTCCACCTCTGAATATTTCAGATGTAGTCGGTTGACAATTATAAAATCATTCAACATTCAGATTTGAATGGCGGGCACGCAATTCTGCAATCATCTTTCAAACGAATAAAAGACGGAAAGACTTCGACGAAAATTTTTCCGTTCATGTAATATTCATATCCTCCTGAAAGCAAAATGACAGTTTCCATGATTGATTCATAGATGAAAATCGTAGAACACTGTAATTATTCAGTTGGCTTGTATGTTTCTCGTGAAAAAGAATCGTCTGCTTTTTTTTTTTTTTTTTCCTTCCTTCGCTTGCTTTTGGCATCACATCATGAAAAGAACTTAATTAACATTTGAAGAATCTTTGTGCCGGCGTCAAAAAAATATCAAAAGTTAGAAGTAACAGAAGCTAATATACATAAATTGTGGATTCTGGTAAGATGTTTTATGCTTTACAGGTTTTAATGATAAACGGTTCTATGTTCTTGCGAAACAGCTATGTTGACAGCATAACTATTGCTTGATGTTTTTCCTTCTATTTCATATTATTTATTGACTATATGCATTATTTGATGCAAAGCTTTTGATGTTTATTATTTCTTACACATGAGCATCCGCAAATTTGTCTTGTCTTAAAAAAGCATTTTGAAAGTACTTTATTTAAATATGAATGCCATAAGGATATATTCAATGCTATTAGTAATTGAACAAGAAGTCTTTTTACTCTTGTAAAATTCTTTTTCAATAAAATGTTTACATAGAAATACATTCCATTAGAGATTTAGGCCCGAAATAATTTACATTTTTAACCTTCGATTTTAAATCTCCAGAGTGTCTTATTGGCGATTATATACATGTTGCAAACCGAAGTAAATATGTAACAATGAATTGGATGATATGACATTTAGATAAAATCATCTTTAACTTTGTTGTAATTTTCTCCTTAAACCTTAGAATGCTAGACTTAGTATCTTCTTAATAAGACACCTTCTGCTACAGAAGAAATACTGTGTATCTACTTCTTTAATAATACTGCTTAGATGGGTAGACATGTTGATTTCCTTTAAATTTTCATTTATTTTTAATACCAGGAACTAACAGGAAGACTCAGCTCAAAACTTTATCGTGTACTTTTCAATATAAGACTAATCCCCTTTCTCTTGCTTAAAAGTGTGGACAAAAGTAAAATACCCTTATTTGAAACAAATAAGAAAAATAATAATAAATAAAGCTTGAACAAGATATCTTCCTAATTAATTTTAAACTGCAAGGTGAATGCTTTTAAAAAGGACTTTGTCAAAGGCTTTTAACTGAAATCTTTAAAAAATTAATGGAGCCATAACAAATAAGATTAGCAGTCTCTATTTAATCATAAAAACTTTCCATAGAATTAAGAGCTGATTAAACTTTAAGTACTGATATTGACTAGTTTAGTTTCTCCAAATAACATATTTAATCTAATAGACCTGGGCCCTAATAATAAATCACATTAACCAAAACATATTATGTTAGGCGATCAGATTAACCTGTCAATTTGCCCTTAGAAACCAATGACTTTTGAACATCTTTATTACCCTCACAGAGGTGTGGTTAGATGCGAGACAACCGCGTTCAAGACCTTGCTCATATACCATCCAGTCATCTAAAAAGTGAGACATCAATTTTGAGCGAACCCCTGTCCAGGGCCCACCAACTGCTAAAGCATTCATCGTGTGTGCGAGAGCAGTTGTTAGGGCCACATGTTTCGCCGCCTAATGGGGCCCTGTCAGGGCACGGCGTGATTTAGGCCCCCTTCAACGAGTTAAAGATACCCACAAATCTGTCGCGAACCAGAGGAGGAAGACGAGAAAATTATCTTTTCCTTTTTCCCCCTCTCCAACGGAATGAAATGTTTACTAAAATAATTTGCCGTATGTCAACTTTAAATGGTAGGTGCAAGGAAAGTTAGAATTTAGGGTGATCAGGCGTTCTTGTGCGGTAATTTACAGGCGGATGCTGGCTGGATTTACGATGTGCTCTGGCGAGGATAGGTGCAAGGCATACATCAAGGTGTTTAGTGAGCCATCGGCTTATAACTCAGATTTCACCAATCTCCACAAGGTTATTGGAGGCATGCTGACACTTTTGGAATATCAACTCAATTTGTGCTTGGAGTCCTTCGGGCGTGTAGCGCGATTAAGTTATCTCTGTGGGAAAAGATCTAATAGAATTGAAATGGATGTGCTGAAACTCTGAGCTGTTACCGTGGGGAAATGTTCTTTGCCATC
>JAPMOR010099592.1:0-11670 GCA_026543865.1 Argiope aurantia
AAATATCCATATTATAATATATTTGTAAAAATATCCATATTATAATAATTTACATCCCATATTACTAGCACAAAATGCCCAACAACATTGTCTCGATATTTTAACGATATTCAGAATATCAAACAACATCGAACAGTATTGTGTGCTAATGAAAAAAAGCAAGTATATAAAAGGGGTAATACTTACAATTGTTTACTAAAAGCAATCACATGCCCATTTTTATTACAGCATGGTGGAGAAATGTAAAAAATTTTAACACGAGTAAAAATAGTGTCTTCATTAAAAAATGTTTATATATGACGCATTTTCGAGTGCTTTTTTTTAAAAAAAATATTATAGAAATGCTACAATGATCTATCTTAAAATTTCCTTCGTAGATAAACATTTCCTTCTCCATTTATATTTTTTTCATAATTAAAAAAATTAAAACGATTATTTTTCAACAATAAACCGATAAAATGGTTTTTAAAATATTAAAAAAAAGACTTCGGACCTCTAGTCCGAAACATCTTAATATGATTATATTTTAGGGGTGATTCAATTGTCTTCACATTATTCTTAAAAGAGTGTTAGAGAAAAGAGTGAAAAGAGTATACACATTATCCATCGAGCTTCTGTATAGTGAAAACAATGAAGTAACGAAAATAGTGAAAAAATATTTAAAATATTTTGTAAGAGAAAAAGGAGCAGGAAATAAAATTGATGTCAAGTAATTTTTTAAGAAAATTTTAACGTGGTTTAAAGGTTAATTTTAACGTGGTTGTCTAAAAACATAATCTTAAGTTATATGAGAAAATATAAAAAATTTGCTTAATTTTTAATTAAAAACCTATTACAGAGGAGTACTAACTTGTTTAATTGGGTAACTCTAAATACGTCAGTCAGATCTATAGAGTGTTTTGAATTATTTTTATATCATGCATGACACCTATCGCAATAGCAGCCTAAAAACAAAAAAGTTCAAGCCTGCTGGCAACAAATTCATAGACGTATACACGCAAAGATAATAAAAAAAAAGTCGACCGATTTAGTTTTGATTTTTTTCTATAGGATGTAACAGGTCTAATATGAACATATTTCATTCTTTATTTTTTAAATTACATTCGAAAGCATGTAACAATGCAAATGTAAGTCATTTCAGATGTGGTCATTCAACTGAAATCGCACAAGGTTTTCATAAAAATATTTTCTTCTTAATAATTCATAAAATTTATTATCGTCCATTAATATATAGAAAAAAATTAAAATACAGAAAATACATTAAATTTTTTTATGTTTTTAATTCTTAAATTTAAAAATGTTTGATTATTTCGAAAAAACACAGGTAGATTGAAAGAATCATCAAGGTCAAAATATAAAGATTACAAAACTTTGCATAATAATATTTGATAATACAAGTTACGCAATTAGTAATTCGACTATATCAAAATTACTAAATCTTTCTTTAAGTCTTTCAGAAATTAATACAGTATTTGATATCAGACACTACTAATTTCAGGTACAGAAATAAGAAGAACCAAAGAAAAAAAAACTGAATGTAATATATTCTTTTAAACGTGTGGATTACTAAAGAATAGATCAAGACATATTCCCAGTACAAGCTTCGACCTGTGATTTAATATTTTTTCATACAATGATTATTAAGTTGATCATAAGTTGATTATTAAGTTGATTTTTTAATCAAAAGGGACTTTTCATGATGTTTTAGCGCTAATATTTGATTTCTGTTTTTTAAATAATTTCTGGACTTTTTATAACACTAGTTTGAAGTAATTAAGTTAAAGTACTTCCAATTCCTGAATTTACTCCAATTAGCATTCATGCTTCTTTTTTTATTACCAAATGATCGATCTAATTTAGGCGATTTCTTATTAGGATCTATTTGGAAGGGGAAAAAATGGATGAAAAAATATATATATTTTGTTTTTAGGGGAGGGACATTCTTTTGTGGATTTCTTATTGGAACATTATTCCAATAAGAAAGGAAGAGATATTTTTTAGGTCGCCGGATAAAAAATATTGAGTGAATGAGATAGAAAAAGAAAATTTCTCTCTAATTAGGAAACACAAGCAATGCAGATAAAAAAATTAGGAAGAATCTTCTTCATAATAATAATTATTACGCATTTCCATAATTCTTCGCTAATTACAAAACTTGGTTTTTATAGCCGATAGAATGTGCTTAAGCAAATGGATAATAACCTTTCAAACTAACCATTTTTCATATTTCTCAGTTTCTTTGCCATACAAAGCAATTTTTCTTTATCAGTACGTTAAGTTGTATTTTCATTTATTGCAATTTAACTGCGTACTCTCTAAAGTTAACTGAAGATATTTGTATTTTTATTTTAATATTCTAATCTTGAAATAAGCAATTGTTTCAGATATTACAAATGTCAATATTATTTCATGAAAATATAAATACAAGTATGAATTTGCGAACTACTTATACTTAGTATATGTTTAATAAAACTTGTAGATTACAAAAGAATAGATCTTATACTTAATATAAGAAGTTTGAAACTAAGAGGAGAAACTGATCAAATAATCTGTTTCTGAAATAACTCGAGGAAATAATCTGTTTTTGAACATCTATAAGTGATACTAGATAAGCTGTTTAAATAAAATAAGTTCTCGTTATAGAACTTCATTCTGCAAAACCTTTATTAGAAAAATATTTTAATATTAACAGCTATTCTCTGAAAAATTCATAACGTTTTATTTGGGGGGGGGTTAAGGGATAGTAATTGAGTATTAAAACATTTCTGGTATAATAACGGTATTCTTTTAATAAGCAAATATATTTTAAGCAGTTTAGAGCTTTGTGTCTATTATGGATAATTTGTTTTAAGTAATTGTTTCAATGCAGTTAACAAAACTCAGTCCTTACAAATGCCTATAAATACGAACGTTAGATTATTCAGTCGAAATCTAATTAACTTCTCCATAAATATTGCAAAGGGGAAATAAAATATTTTGAATTACTTGAATGGAAAACTGAATAACAATTTAAATTTAGCATTTTACCTACTCTATTGATGTGAATTTAACTAGAATCCAAATTCTGTATAAATATGAAACTCGTTTCCTATTATTTCATTCTGAAAAGTTAACAAAGCTGTTTTTAAATAATTATAACATATAAAATACGTTCCGCTTGTGCAAACATGTGCAAAATATGATATACACATGTATGAGCTGATACTTAAGCAATGATATGTATGATTCTTTATAAGTATTTGTCTCGTTTATACTTTAATCAAAAAGCGAAAAGTCCCTAGAACGAATTTTCAATGAATATTTATTTTGAAAAGTATCATATAAACATTTCATTCAGAGTGTCTGCAGGAATATACATTGAGATTAAAATGTTGAGGACGAATACTAAATTTTTTTAATTAAATTTTAAGACCTCTGTCTGATGTGATAAACCTGAGACAATTCTAAAGGTTATGAATTTTTAATTTCAAATTTCACATATAAAAATATTCTAAAGGATTTATTGAAAGAAATGAGATTTGAAAACACAGGTTTGATACATCTTAATTTTAAAAGCAACTAGGATTAAAACTTTTTCTTCTCATAACATTCATCATCGTTCAGTTAAGTATATATTTATGCAATATTTATTCTGAATCATTCTTTTCTTTCTCAAGAGCTTTAAATTTACCGTGGCTTCAATACTGAAAATAGTATAGTTCAAAACATTTTTTTTTCCTTTCAGTATATTTTTTTCTTTAAAAAAAATACAGAATGTACTATACTAAAACAACTTACTTCCATTCATAAATTTAATAAAAAACAAATTTAAAAACAGAAACACTTCTGATTTTATTATTAGATATAATAAAATAAAATATAGACATGCCCTGCTATGGTATTGATAAGCCTAAGTAAATAAGAATTAATCTAATTTTAACCATGAACAAAAGTATTCTGTAACGATTATTATAACGTTATTTATGAAAAAAAATCTGTTTCGGAGTTTAGAACTAGTTTGGATTTAGAAATGTTCTGACATAATACGGTAAATAAAATTTCTAAAACTAGTATAACTTAACCACAGTCTGCTCTTTTTTTTCTTTTTTTTTGCATTAAACGTTGGTAACTGATTTCATTTTCAAGGATAAACCTAGAAAGTAGATGTGTAGGTAACTGCTGTATTTAGTAAGAAACTAATTAATCTCCAGATTTAATCACATCAAAATTTACTATAAATATTGATTTTGCTGAATTTTTGAGAATAAAACTTATAAAAAAATAAGGTTTTTGTTCGTTAAGATATCAGATATTTTTATTAATTATTATTCCAATTAATTCATTTTGTTTCATACATATATATCCGAATTTTTAATTTTTTTTTAAATAATTGCATAAAAATTATGATGCAAATGTAAGTTTAATTCCGATTAACATATTTTCTGAGTCTGAATCAAAGCGCTAAATAAAGGCAGGAACACGCTGAAGGAAGGATCTGCACACTACAAAATATTAAACAAATATTACAAACGAATTCAACAAAAATTAACGAATCAAAGAAAAATCCGAAAATTGTGAAATAATTTATTGCTTAGTTTAAAAAATTATTAAAATCATGTAAATGTCATAAATAATATTTTTTGTTACTGTTATCGCAACATTTTCTCCTACATTTGTATCATTACCATTTAGACATATAAAGATGACCATATATTTTGTATAATCATCTTGGAGAGGAAAATTCTTCAAACGATACTTTCTGTAAAAATTTAACTTCACTAATTTTTTTAAATGAATTATTTATTTAAGAATAAAAAATTTGGACAATCCTGGATAATAAAGTGTAATAAAGAAACAGAACTGTTGTTAGACATTTAAAGAAAAACCATGCGAAAGATATTTTCGGATCCGAATTTGACGGTCCTTGTGTTGTTTTTCCAATCCCGTTCCATGATCTCAATGAAAGTAAACAAACCGATGATTCGAACCCGACCTTTTTGCGAGTTTCGCGTTTCGTCGTTGGCAGCAATCGCAATTCAAATCAAGCGACTATTTTAATTTTGGCTCGTGTTTTTCCGGCTTTCGGCTCGTGTCGTAGTCTTGTGAGAAGAGAAGGATATGGAATATTAGAAATGTGTTTTAGCTCTAAGATAGAGAGCGTCAACTGGTTGGCTATGCAACTGTTTCAACATTTTAACTATGCCGATTAGTTATTTTAGACGGTTCGAATCTGAGGTCTGGTAATGTTGATCTAAGTTTTTATTATTCAACTTATTATTTTGATTGCTCCAGTTACGAGCACATTGACTTTATTCTGGATCTTTAATAAAAGTCATTTTTAAGAAACTGCTTTCATCTTTATGCCTTCTCGACACAAAAATGTCACTGCTTGCTTTGCTAAAGTTTGGTTTAGTTTACCCTAAAGTATAACAGAGTTGATTATGAGCCTAGAAGGATAACAGTTGGTTATAGGCCCAGAAGTCTAACAACTGTAAAATCGAGGTATCAGGTATAATTATATTTAGAGAGAAAGTTAAAATTTTAAATTAATAATTATTTATTATTAAAAAAACTAAATCGGGTTTTTTTTTATCCGTTAAAAATTAAAAATAAATCCTTTTTTACTTAGGAATAAAAATTTACAATAATCCATTGAAATGAAATTTGGACGAAATTGGTACTCTTTTTTTCAAAGAAAAAAAAACACAAAGAAAAAAAAAGATATAGTTCGTCAACGGATTCTGAGATTTCCACATTTCGACGACTCCATCTCATTAAGGGGTGAGAAGCGGAACGGTGAGTACATTTCCGGTATTTGCTTTGACCTTGGCTTTTCCCTATTACATACTAGTAAATGTTAACATCTCCTCCTTTCCCCCCTATTTTGAAGAATTAAACCCATCCAAACGCATGCGCAAAAACGCGGAGGGTTTTACAATCCGTTGCTGAACTATAAGCCAAACTTGTCTGGACGTCTGATAATTATTGTACATACTAATAATTTAAAAACTAATAACTATTAATGTTATAGAACTATTAATATTATATTAATGTTTTTACTGCTGACTTATGCCTTATATTGACTTATGGAATAATAATAAAAGGCTATAAGTAATTAAAAATACATTAAAGATTTTCACACTCTAATGAAAGATTAATAGCAGTGTCAGTTTTCGTCCTTAAAGTCTTAACTGATTAGAATATATTGACCTAGATATCACAAATGAATTGTTAAAGAAAATACCAAATGTGCGTGCAGCTCAATTGTTTTCAAATTTAAGAAGGTTACACTCATTCATAAATATTTTTATGAACATTTAATATTTCACAAACTTCTCATAAAAAGCAGTTATTGAAATTTTTTTTTCTACTTACGTAATCTGAAATACTTGTGAGCCATGTCTTCTGTATAGCTTTCTATATCTATGTATAAAACCATGTAATTTCCGGTGACTAGTAGACCACGAACTTGAAGGGCAGTAAGAAATTTACCGAGATCAGTCTTGTCTCCCAAAAATACATAAACTGAAAGGAAAATTAATACAAAAATTAAAATATAATACATATAATCTGCAGTCACGTATACAAAAATTCATGAACCAAATCATTAGGACAAATTTTATGGTAATAACTAATTTGAATTCAAGTCGATAAATATAGAAATATAAGTAAGTATTCTTACCACTGAATCAAGTAATTAATGCTTTTATGTATTTAAGGACTAGAAAAAAAGATGACGATTTTTGCTAGAGGTGTGGAGTTTTACTGAATATAAAAATCAATCAATAGTTGTAAGCTAATTTCTATACTTTCCTTTGAATATAGCAATAAAGCTATAATGTATATTATTATCATAATCAAGGTTATTTCACAGTGCGGAATGAGGTGCAGTATAGTTTCCCTATACTGCCAACTTCAGTTGCCATTGATTGTAATGAGTTATATTCTCAAATAATCCATTAAAAGTAATTTAATCATTATTCGTAAAAATCAATGCTCACATTTAATACGAATACTAACGGCCCAACAGTTTTACTTGGTTGGTCAACCTTGCGCATACTTTCATAACAGAAACTTTCATCCGAAGAAGTAGGATAAAATTTGCAAATTCAATCATTATTCATAAAATACAACTTTCATGCATATATGAAATTCAACGATTGAAATGTGTCAGGTGATTCTTCATTCGTAATGTCTCTATATCAAAAGAGATATATTAAAAAATTAATCATTTGACTTCACTTTCGTGTTCCAAATTCGAAATTATATTCCATTTACTATCCGTCATATATACAGTTAGTTAACAAAATAATGGAAGCACCTTAGATTTATAAAGAATCCTTTATTAGTATGGTGTAGGACCGCCTTTGGCATGTAATATAGCCTGGATTCGCCCAGGAATCGATTCATACAAGTGTTGAATACAGTTTAGAGGAATATTGCAGCATTCTTCCTGGAAATATTGTGAAACTTCTGGGAGAGTTGCCGGTGGAGGATATCGATTCCATATCGAACGGTCTAAAATAGACCATAACGATTCAATTATATTGAGGTCAGGAGACTGTGGGGGCCAAGGCAGATGTTTAACTTCGTACTTGTGATCAGAAAAGCATGATTGGACAAGTCTCGCTGCAGAGATGGGTGCATTATCATCCTGGAAAAGTCCATCTCTTGCAGGAAACTAAGTTTGCATCATAGGATGGACCTGGTCAGCTAAAATTTATCTATACTTCTCCCCAATGATGCTTTCCTTTCAGGGTTACGATTGGTCCAGCAGAAAAGCACGACATGGCTGCTCATATCATGATAGATTCACCTCCATGCTTGACAGCTGGAAGGAGACAATCACAATCATACGCTTGTGCCGGTATCCTCCCTTATGTTATGTTTATGAAGGTGCCTTTTAAATGTAATCACTGACACTGGAGAATACAGATGGGTAGTGAGCTCCGCGGTCACTTTTGCTGCAGTTGTTAGCTTTTTAGACATTACAATCCGCTTCAATATCCGTCGGTCTCTTTCACTCAGCTTCTCTTTCTGGCTACTACTTTGCTTTGCCGCGCTGTCTGTATGCTGTCATAACTTTAGACACCGTACCTCTTGAAATGCCTAAATGTGGAGATGTTTCGGTCACACTTGATCCAGCTAGATGGGCTCCTACAATTTGGCTTCTTTGAAAGTCTGAAAAGTCTGACTTCATACGCTTTTGAAAAAACTCCAAGAATTACAGAACTTCAATAAAGCTAACACATACTACCAGAATATATACATTGGTATTTATAAAAAAATGGTAGCTGTTATTATATTTTAATACTTATGAAACGCATTCAAAAAATGTCACTTTTATTCACAGGTGTTTCCATTATTTTGATAACTACCTATATGTACCTTCAAGTTAAGTTACCTTCAAGTGCCCTCTCAGATGTTATCCTCGTCATTTGATCACGGTTCAAAATTACAAAAGTAATTCTTAAATATCCCAAAAGTATTGCATCAAATTTGAACTTGTATATAGCTAAACGAACCTATGCTTCCAACATTGAAAGTACAGATCTTACTACTTCATTCTTTTCTTTTTGTATAAACTTAATCATTTAGTACATTTTTGTAACTGAATTGGAAACCAAGAAATATCTAAATAAATATTAGAAATAAAAAAATTTATATTCTATTTTATAATAATTTTCAAATTGGCATACTGTAAAATGTAAGTAAATCTAGAAAGAATAGAAGCATAGAGGCAGTTGTACTAAATTTATATTGGTATTTGGAAAATAGATATTTAGAGATATACTTGTGTTCTCAAAACATTCTAGAAAAAAATTTGATGCACAATATTTCCAAGATTTATACGTCAGCCAGATATATATTATAAAATCGATTATAAGCTAAATTAGGAATGAGACGTATGTAATATTCAATGCTATTTAAATAAAAATTTAATCGTCAGTTATTATGAACCAACATCATCTTAATGATGTAACTTAAGAAGCAGTATGCTGAACATCGAACTGTATATGATTTTAATTTTGAAAGGAAAAGCGCGCGCACGAGTTCACTACCTCAAACTGTACCATTGTAATTCCATAAGATAAATTGGTTCCCGAATGAATAACTGCATCTATACATCTTACTATAAATACACAGAATATATGTTTAGCATTTGAATATCATAACTAACAACTAAGAAAAGCCCTAAGAAACACAGAAATATCTAATTAACCAGACCATCAAGTAGCATTCACAGGATCCAAGTTAAAATCCTAAGAGTCATCACCAGCTAACATTACAACCCTGCCCGTAGGAAATAAGATCCGTTATCGGTAGAGGGAAACGGCCCCACATCATTTTTGTACCCACCAGGGCGGTAAGAACCAACCATAATTACGGAAGTTTCTGAACCTCATATATGAGGTGCTTCCTCGAAGGTGAATAATAAATATGTAAACAGTATATGCCTTGGTCATAATTTTTTCATAGGATACGCTATGTCTTGGGATATTCTTTGCATGTCTCCTACAAAATATATGCATACGCATTTTACTCTTTAATTAAAACATGCTTAGAATAGGTGTACAAGTATTCCCGGTAGTTATACAAATTATTATATTACACATATATGCCATTACAGGTATTCTCAGTTAACGTGTCAGACAGCAGCTATCCTTTTCTTTTTACAACACATTTATTTATTGCTATGAAATATGATTGACAAATAATTAAATTTTGAAAATTTTATGACAGCATGAGATATTTTTTCTGCGTTTCTTTTCTTTTATATAAATAATATGAAACTCTACATAGCACGAAACATAATTATTCTTATCATTAATCTCAGAAATTCTTCAAATACTCGCCAGTTAATAACTCATGTTTCTAATAACACCGAGAAAACCTTACCAAAAAGTACAAAATGCTTTGTTTGTGGTAATAAAATATTAAAATGCCTGCTTATAAGCAAATTCAATTCTCTCAATGAGAGACTAATCCAAATCAATTGATGAGAAGTTAAATACATTGACATACTGATGATTCTCGCTGTTCATGAAAAGCACGGCGTTCAACTAAGAATTACCTTAATTTAATTTTAAAAGACTATAGTTTGGAAAATAGGTAATCGGAAAAGCTTCATTGATGTAAACATTGTTTCTCACTTTGAAGAAATTATCCAATCTCATAAAAGGACTCGACTGGAAACAAAAGTGTTCGTCATTTGAATGTGCTTAGTGTGATCGCTAAAACAATTTAAAAGAGCTTTTCGAATAACGTTTCACCATTTGTTTGAAAACTCTTAGGGAATCAAAAAGAAAGTCGCAGTAAAGTCTTTTATATGAATCATTTATCGATTAATCCCTCAAAAGGCGATTTAGATAAGTAATTATGCAATTAAAAGATCTTTACATAACGTCTTTTGATAAATTAACATTCATTCAAAAAGAAGACTTACAGCTTTGTTGATTATCAAGAATGAAATTTGGAGAAGTTTGTTAAGTTAAAGAAAGACAGCAAATATATCTTTGGTAAAAAGTGAATTACTGTTCGTCATGATTGTTGGATTTAATGGAAGGTTCATTTCTGAGCCACAATTACATGGTGAACACGTTGTCCAGTATTTAAGTGCACGTATATAAATACAATACTGAACAGTTTTGTTGCAGATTAGAATCCGATGCTGGACGAAACTTTTCAAGAATAGTGAGATTTTAAGTAATAGAAAAAAGAAAAAAAAAGTATTGGTGACTTTTAAATAAATTTGACACTAAAATTAAACGAGGGAAAGAAAAACTTACATTAAAAAAACTTTGTATGAAGAAATTTCTACAATTTAAACGGAAAGTTTATACTTCTACGAGTATGAATCGTCCTATTTCGAGAGCTAATATACATTCCTACTAAATACTTGAAAAAACATTTTTTGAAATGTATTATATTAAATCATTGTTAAAGCACGGATGAGCAGTGTTTTTTTCTCTTAATTTTATAAATGAAGAAATTTTACTATTAAGTGCCTAAGTCTAGGAAGTGGGAATATATTTCATGCGTATATATTTCACGATCTGTTTGATTTGTGAATAAAATTCTGTTGCAGCTATTTAATAGCTTTTATGAACAGTATAAGGTTCGGAGAGCGATTGATAACAGGGAGGAATCTGGCCGCGGTGTAAGATCTCGTCTTTCAGTATCTGAGAATTCCAGGTTCGAGACGCAATTTCACCGAAGAACCATCATATAAGCGGATTTGATGCAAGTTAAATCCGCCGGGCCAAATGTCCTATCCACTAGTGTGTTCTAGAGGTTTGAAGAGGAGGTGCCAGCTAAGGTGTCGTTCTCATTATCTAACCTGCGGTTCAAATTTACGAGATCCGTCCCAAAATAGACGTTGTGTTGCTTTAAAATGGGATATTCCTATAATTAAATTAAACCTCATGGAAGAATCGAAGATAATAAATTGCTTTATTTATTAAAAGGCTTATTTATATTTGTTTATATGTGCACTATATAATAAAGGTTTTACAATCCTTCAAGAATACTTTCATAGATCTGAAGTCTTCCACTTCAGAGGGCTCAAAAGAATGATTTCTTTTGGACTAAATGAGATAAAATATCAGCTACAGATAATTCAACGATATAATTTATTATAGATACGAATAGATAGCACACGAATAGATAGCATACGAATACATAGCACAA
>JAPMOR010099598.1:0-10183 GCA_026543865.1 Argiope aurantia
CTGGTCACCAACGGAAGCTGGTAAATATACTGGAGCTTTCCTGCCAAAGGTAATTAAGTTCCAGTAAACTTACAATGTGAGCGCAAATAACACTATTTAATGATTGAGCGCATATACGACTGAGCGCAAGTTCCACAATCCCAAATATACAGGGTGGTTATAATTAAAGTTCCACTTTGAAATGGTCATAAAAGGAAAACTACTGGATCAAATGTTATCAAACTTGGTAATAGTTTAATGGTTGTCATGGAAATTTCTTTTCCACCAAAAAAAAGTTCGAAAATTCACCACCAGGGGTGAAATGGAGCTGTATGCAATATTGTTAAGCAAAATAGGACATGAAGACATCGGTTTAAAATGCGTTTAATCGTTTCTGGGATGTGTTACAAAGCAAGTTCAGTGTGTGTTATCTCAAAAATCATTGTTAATGGTGATAATCGAAACAATTTGGTGGAACAGAAAGATGCGATACACCGACTGTCTGTACTGTTGAGAATACTGTAATGCGATGTAATTTGCTTTTAGAAAATGGTGGTTAGAAAATGGTCCTCCTGGTGGTTAGCTTCCTTAACTTTTTTTGGTAGAAAAGAAATGACCTTTTATGATCATTTTAAAGTGGAACTTTAATTATAACCATCCTGTATATAAAATAAAGTAGTTTCTACAGTTAGTGTTGTAAAATCCAATGGAAAAGAATAATGACATGTCCAGTCTAGTCTGTATGTAATCTTCAGTAGTGAACATTCATTGATTTATCGAGAGATCATCGATATTATGTTTCCCTTGTTTATTTTGAATTTGTTAAAGTTTATTTTTCCGTAGAAGAAGCCTAAACTGTATATGATTATTTGATTAATTAAATTTACATATAATCAGATGGCAAGTAGTATTTTCGTCCTCCTACTTTATTATCAAGTCGAACTTGAATTGACTCGTAGTGTTGATAGATGGTAAAATACGCACCGGTCGACCACGCAAACTTCACAAAGCTGCACAGTTCAACGCTGGCGGATTGATCAATTGTACATTCTGTATATATGCTCAAATTTGCAAGAAAGTTATTAGATTTGTACAAATGAAAGTCACGTATATTCCTGCAATTGATTCTTCAGAGTTTAAGATAGTGTTTATATCAATTCATTAAGAATGCAAACTTTGCTTCAATGTTATAAAACTGTGCATTCCACATCATAAAATTAAAGAATTTTCAACTGCATTACAATTCATTTCTTTTGGATAACATTATACATTATATATATATTATACAAATTTATATTTAATAATTTAATATAGAAGAAATTCTGATATTGAAAGGTATGAAAAAGCGACAATGCAAAATTTCTCATGTTAGTTTAGCAAAATTTAAATATTGTAACCCTTGCCATTCATATTCAAGGAAAAATAAAATGATAAAAGAAACAGCAAAACTAGTCAAAGACGCTTTTAAAATAAAACAATGCATTAATTATGTTAAAAATGAATATTTGAATCTTCAAACATAATTAAAAAATTAGAATCTATAAAGCACCAGAAAAGTACTTCAGTTCAAAAGTAATCAAGTACTTATACTAACTAAAATCTCCATTTTTTATGGCCAAGAATTTGTCTTCAAAAATGTTTAAAACTAAAAGTACAAAACTTATTTATATTTACTTCTCACACAATCCAATATGTTCCTCAAATGGCCCAATAATACAAATAATACACGCACTCTGAAACAATTCATAAACCACGAGAAAATGAGTGCAAATTCATCTAAACCGAAATCTCTTACACTTTAAGGTCACAAATAAGAACATGATTTCACCAATTTTTAAGTACAAAAATGAAAGTCTGATCATCACTTCTTCTAACCCAATCCATTACATTTTTTTCCCCTATTCAATCAAGCAAAGGAAATGAATGTTCAATATTTAATACATTCCACATCCGATTTCAGTTATCCTGATCTTCTCTAGCCACCTTCAAAAAAAGGGAATGCTATCTGGACAATCTCCGAACAGAAAACTCATCTTTCACGGCCCAACCACTAATCTCACTCTTCTTGTGCAAGCAGTAGCCGGCCCCTCTTCCGGTCGTTGAATGGCTGGGATGCTCCAAGTTTGTTTCCTGAGGATCAAATAATCCAGCGACGGATTGATCCCTCTTTTAATCAATCACCTTGCCTCCCCCCTTCATCCATTGAGAAAAGCCTCTCTTCTGAAGGTCACGGTGTAGCCCTTGCCACTAAATCCTTTCCCCCCTTTTGTTTTCATCTTTGTGCGAGTTCCGTTCAGTAGTTTGCTTTGTTGCCATCATATATCATGGCCTAGCCGAAGAAAGTATTCACATGCTAATGAGAGGAATGAGAGGAAGGGAGTTAATAAGGAGATTAATGTTGTCGTAATAAATAAAATATGAAAATCTTTACAAAAAAGGTGATTTTTACGGTTATACATATTGTTCCAGATGCATTTCTTTCTCTTTATGATTTTTATATCTTGCGAATACACCTCTCTTATCTCTACAAACAATGCACGTGTGTGATTGTGTGTGCCTGCGCACGCGTGCTATTGGATCTCTTTATGTCACATCGTTTGATTAATAGCTATCGAATTTTAAGCAGTTATATCTTTGAACAGAAACGTTTTTGTACTATTGAAATTTTAATAATTAAGTTTTTTAAACTATCGGCAAATATTATTTTAAGCATACAATAAAACGCATTTCCTTAAATAGCTTTCATTCTTCAAGTCAAACGTAGGAGAAAATGATCCGAAGTACTGTGGCGCAACTCATTAATGATTTCCGCTGCTACGCATGCGCAGTAAAAACAGATTCGTCCCACTGCATGGTTTGTGACGAGTAAATGGTGTACAAAACACAATTACACAACCGGTAGAAATGAGTTTTTTTTTTTTTTTAATTTCGAACCACTTAAAAAATTTTCATATGCATATAATTAAGAATAAATGTCATAAGGACAATTAGTGGTAATTATCACTGGCTAGAAAATACAACCTTATATATTTTTTGTTAATAAATAGGAATGCAAACATTTCGATACGTGCATTTATTGTATCTTTTATTGTCTTAAATCTCCCGGTTCTTTTATTGTTCAACGGTAGCTGCATAAATTAGTATAAATTCGAGCAAATACAGGTTATTTAAAATTAATAACCTTATTAAAGAGATTTCAAATTACAATATTTAATAAAAATTAGTTAAAAATTACTATATCTAGAAATTTTGTAGTGGACAAATAACTACAAAAACCAATTATTAAATAATAATTAAAATATTCAAAATTAATTTCAAAGAAAATTTAATTTATAATTTACAGCATCGCAATGCAGTATAGATTGTAGCACGCGCCCAGCTACAATGCACAAGCCGTTATTGTATAAAACCACTATTACTAAAAGTAAAAATCGTATGAATTTTTTCTACCATGATATAAGTGAGGAAAAAATAACACTTTAAGGAAAACAGGACATGCAATCATATTATGAAATTATGAAAAAAAATTTATTATGAAGAGGAAAATATGGAATATTCGAACCTCACTTAAATCGCAATTTTGTTCCTGATGCTTTTAAAGTATTTTCAGATATTTAGAAGAATTTGATTGGATAATGACAATAAGAATAATTGCTCGACACTGGAAACATCTTATTCATCCACATCACGGGTTTCCTCGGCTTTTCTCACAAGCGATCACCTTTCGGATTTAAAAAATTTTCTTAATCTCAAAACAGCGAAAATAAATTAACTCTTATAATGAAATGTAAAAACAATAATAATTACGTGAACAAATTTTATTGAAATCCTGGTCAAAGTGATTTAAAAGTAAAGTAAAACACTGATGCAGCAAAAAGAAAACCTACAGGAGTGATCACTCCGAAATTTTCTAGAAATAAAGGTGTTAACCCCCATTCCCTATTAAAGGTGTTAGTCCCTCCCCTCCCCCCATTCCTGTATAAATTGGTGAACTCCGTGAACACCATAAGTGCTCCAATTTTTACTTTTAGAAACCTGCATTTTAGAGTTGTGTGTTTCAGAGTAACGTGAAAAGAAACTGGTCATTGCGTATTAACTGCACGCCACGGACAAACAATAGTTTATAATCACTGTCGCATACAATGCCAAAAAATCGAATATGTATTTCACACACAATAATTTTAAAATGATTCAAGTTAGAATACGAATGAAATTCAGTATAAGGAGCTTGTCAAATTTGTAATTTCTAAACGAATTTTGAACGAATCCATTTAGAGGAAGGAATGTCTATCCGGCTACCCTAGTACAAGTGAACAAGATAATTACAAAACAAAAGGACCTAGATGGATAAAATTTGGTGCATACATTTTATATTTACAATTACATCTAAAATGGCAATTAAATTCGTAGAAAAATTGGGGTCAAATTTGTCTAGGAATTATCCATCTGTGGGTCTATACTTTCTCTTCTTATTCATATAAATGAGCCAACTTGAAAACGCAATGGATTAAACAAATAAAATTTGGTATGTAATTTTGTGACTACAGTTGCAGTTTTATGCTAAATCCTGGTTATATTCAGTCGGAAAAAAGGCATCGAAACTACATATTCAATTTTCTGGTACATGCGTTAGCGATTAATTACTTACGATAGGTAGAAGATTACATTCAATAAAAACGCAAGATTCACACCAATGATTAATATTTAATTATTATTCGCTAATGGCATGCAATTAGTGTACAAATGCCGTGTTCATTTTACGAAGTGCACAAATCTCATGTGTTAAAATAAAGATTTGACGTCACGTTATAAAATTGCTCATGATCTATAATTTTACGCTGGGGGGGGGGGGGGGAAGATAATAACTTTACTAGTGAGTGTGCACGAAATTTCCCCAGTTTCTTAGCAGTTGCGTTCACATATATAATATCGCAATGGGTACAAAATAGATACAAATCTATTATTACGCTAATTAAAAAAATTATATTCATTTTAATAAAACGTTTAATCCATATGCCTCATTCTTCTCTTAATTTTCATCTAAATAGTTTTGTGTTCACTTAAATAAACATAAAAATCTCGTATGCGGATTTCGTCCAAAATGTGACACAAATCAACAGTTCGGGTTCAAATTTTATTGAACTAATTGAATTTATTCGAATTTATTACTACTTGAATTTACTATGTTCACATAAAAGCATTATTATTATTTCTGAAATAAAGAAGTTTCAAAGATTTCAAATTGTCATACGAATAAATACTTTCTCTTTTTCACATCTTAAAAAACAAACATCGAAAGAATGCCAAAATTCTAACTAACTGTGACTGAATCCAATTTTATCACTAAGGCACACGGTTTACTCAAAATCCAAATATAAATAATTCCATAATCAAAAAAAGTGCACAGAAAATGAACTCGGCAACGAAAAAAGGCAAGGGCGCAGGACTAAGAAGAATAGGTCTTTCTTTAAAAATTAATAAATAAATTGTGATCATAAGATCTTATTTTTACACATTAGTTTTTCTACTGCACAGGCAAAAATGAAAAATGAAATAAGAGGAAGAGAAAGCGACATAAAAGCAAAAAAAGGATCCAATTAGAAAACGAAACGTTTTTAAAAAACTGCTGTGATCTGCTTCAGTGATTCGTAAGAAACCCTCTCGCGTGCCGCGTTTACGGGATATTTAATTATCCTATTTATTTGTAAGGGAGGGAAGAAAATATTAGAAGCAGCAAAAACAACAACAAAAAAAAATAATAAGGCACGTCAACACTGAAATGCAATTAATCTTCATCCTCTTGCATCAGAAAAGCGCTACGTAAATAACGTTCAAAAGGGGAAGATGAAAAAAATAAAGCAAGAGAAAAAAATTTAAGGTTTTTATTATAGAAGCGATTATTTGTGCATTTCTTTCAATGAAACGCATAAGCGTTATGAATTAATCGCGCAATGCGTCTTGTGTATTAGGCCATTAATTTGTATCGCAAAAGACAAAATTAGCACTGGATTAGTAGAGAACAATAGCGCCAGTATGCAAGTAAAGTAGTTAATTACGCGGGGGGTCTCGTGAGTTGTAGGCAATTATTTAAGTGTCGGACAATGTTAATGAGTATCTCTTTCTTTTGATGATATTTATAGCTTTCTTTCTTTTTTTGAAAACTATATTCAAAAAAATAAAAACAGAGGGTTATTTTTTTTTCAATGGAGAAACTAATTAGAATAATTTCGTCGAGTGAAATAAAGGTGAAGTTCTACCCAAATATCATAAATATCAGATCACCGCGGAAAATACAAAAATAGTTTCTATGTATACTTCACCAAAATAACTCCCCCCCCCCTTTTTTATTGGAAAAGAAAATGCTACTCTTGTTAATTTATCGACCTCTAACTCATTTTTTTTAATGTTCTGATTAATATAGTTTTGTTTTTTTTGGTTGGTAGCAGATCATATTTTTAAATAAGGTGCTATGTAAAAACAGAGTTTGCACTTGATTTAAATGAGTTATATTCATATAAATCTTTAAACCTTGTACATCTAAGATTTGGTGGAGGAAAGGCAGTGGCACAATTTCGGCTGGTATACTAATGATGTTCTGTGGCAACAAAGAAGATCCAGACAAATCATTATATCATTGTCTGCCCTCCCATGATTTCATTTTTCATAACAATAATTTCATTTTGCCAAATACTTACCGACTTTTTGCCAAAATATTGTTCAAAAGAAAAGTTGAGTGGTACACCCGATAGATTATTAAACTTCTACAAGAACGAAGGTAAGATATCATCGTTGGCGAAGAATGACTTTAAATTCCTTCATTAGCCACTAAGAGATTTTATTTACAATAAAAAAAAGATGTTTTTAATAATTGCAAGTTGTCTATTAACTTCTCTTTATCTTACTTTTTTTCCACTTTAATATCTTAAATTCTTCTTTACATACAATTTTTAATCAAATTTTATCGAGCCTGGTAATTTAATAATAAAAAAAGATTAAGAAAATGAAACACCTTAGCATAATAGAAAATTAATTATTTCAAGCAAACAAATCCACAACCCTATGTTGAATACAAAATAAATCCACAACCCTACGTTGAATTTAAAATGAATCCACAACCCTACGTTGCGGAAATTTTCCTGTTTTCTTAAAACAGTTCCTGTATTAAAAGATATTACGCGAAAAGTCCTTACAAGTTTTAAGAGAATATTTTCCGGATGCCATTAACACGTTTGCATCAGTGCACTTACTACATTGCGTTTCCACCGAAGGATAGGTAGAAACTGAGTAATTTACGCTTCAAAAGTGTAACGAAACTTCCGCGAGTTGTTTAAAATCCTTTTCAAGCACCCGCAATTATTAATAAAGGCTCGCAAAGCAAGTTTTAAACAAAATTAAGTTGACGAATGGAAACATTGGCATGATTCATCATCGCCATTCACTCATTTAATAGATGGTGTTAATACATTACAATGTTGCGTAATTAAGGATTATTAGTGATAAGAAATTTTAAAGACAGAGCAGGAAATAATTAATTTCCATTGATTATATTCTCTTGAAACAGAAATTCCATGTTTTTGAAATTTTGTTTCCTTAACTAATGAAACACCGAAAATAATTCAAATATGTTATAACTAAATTATAGTAGTGCAACTTTTACACATTATAAATTACGGCACAGGTATAACTTTTGAGCCTCAAACCTAAAATATTTTGATTAAGAATAAGACAATGTAGTCTACTTTCTTTGTTAAGAAATAGCAAACATTTAAAACCGTATTAAGAATAAAAATTATTAAATGAATAAATTTCCGATTCAAAGCATAGTATGAAACCATTTCTAAATAATTTAACATACATCATAATATAATTATAACATTATTATCGCATGCAAATTTTAAACAGTTTTTTTTTGCCAATATTTTTATATTATATATGTGAGTGTGGGGAAAAGCAATGACCAGCATGAATACTTAACATGCATTTATTAAGAAACGACATAAAAGTAAATACAGGGACAAAACGTTACTGAAAATAAAAACATATAAAAAGGTAAATAAATGTAAGCGGCACATCTTACCATCACACTTCCAAACTCTGGAATGCCAGTTTAGGCGCGAAAAAAATCATGTGATTATCATGACGTAATCAGGGATGCAACATACGTACAGAATATGAGAATTATTAGATTATAGCTCCCACAATTACATAACGAAAAAGAAAAAAAATCAAACATTTTTTAATGTCCCCCCGCCCCCACACACAAAACAATATCTTCGACAGTTTTTTTTTTTTTTTTTTTTTTCATTGCAGTAGTGCAAGTTGAATAAATTAAGCTTGTTACAAAACAAAAAAATCATCCAAATCAATATACACCTAAATACTAATAATAATTATTTTTTAGTAGTTTTTAGTATAAAATGGAAGGATACAATGATAGCGAAAATTAAACTGTGTTATATACCAAATTATAAAAACTTTGCACTCGGATGGAGCCTTGCACTCACCATTCAAGACGGTGCATCATTTTGACGTTTTATTTATTTTTAAATTTTGATTGTTAGAAACGCCTACAGAATAATAAAAAGATGTACATAAATTTTTCAGGGAAATTCAACTTAAAGCAATTGCATATATTTATTTTTCAGAATAATGAACAAGCCCGTGTATTAGGTCTTATTTATACATCGTATTATTTTTCCAATGCTAAAATGCTCATTCAACAAAAAACATCGACAACACAATGATGTAAACACTCAATATTCTACCAGAGAACTCTGGTCAAGACAGTATTTTACACGAAACCCTAATATAAGCGATCAGAAAATAACATACTGCCATATATTCAAAGAATGTCTCCCATGCGCCCCACCTGCACATCAGATTGACTGTTTTTGTTCAGCTATCCACCTCACATGGCATATATGAGGCCATAGCTTATTCTTTCCACGTAGACACAGAGTAGAAATGAATACCATGAGACGAAACAGACTTATTGGGGTCTGGTAGTGACATACTTCCAGGAAAGCTATCCTCCCTCGCATCCAGCAGATTCCACTGTAGGGGCGGGCATTTATTGGATCATAAACATGCCTCATAGCTCGATAGAGTAGCCATCAGACGAGACATTACGGGCGCTCCCACCCAGCAGGGGTGGGCGATCCAATATATGAACCTACTCCCAACTTCATAGGAGTGTGGCAGAAGGGATATGTCACATCCAGGTTCTAGCAGTCAGGTCTCGTGTTAGCCCCCTGAAGAAATAAGAAACTGACCGTGGAGAGCGGCGCGTGACTGCTGATGATTAAATTATTCCCTCCACAGGGTCAAACATTCTTTTCCTTTTCGAGTACAAAAATCATTTTAATAATATTACATTTCAAGATTTCATGAATGGCACATTCAAGACGCACTCGAGTCCCATAGTAATCAATTTTAGAATTGTGCCTACATCATGAGCATAAAAGGTAAGACAGGTGAATATTGAGAAACATCATTTGCAAATTTTTAAAAATAATTCGTCGATGTAATACATATTTATTTACTAGCGCACATGATTACTAAACAGCACAAACAGCTTAATGGAAAACAGTACATAGTTTCAGAAATTGGATATACAGATTTATCATTAAGATTATCAAATGAGCAAAAAATTTTTCACTGAATTCAACAGAGGTCGGTGGGTCTATCTTTGGATTTGAGAATTCTGTAACTTCAGCTTATGCATAAAAATTTAGTAAATAGTGACATAAAAACTTTAAAGCTTCATTAAATTTTAAATTTAGTAAACCAAAGAAAAAAATTTAAAAATGTAAACTTTTCTCTTCGTCATACAGTTAAATTATATACAAATCGTAATGATACTGCAAAAGAGTATGAGAAATGCCAGAGAAATATTACCACCCAATGCAATAAACAGATGTATTTCTATATTACAATAATCCCTCTCGTTTTACGTGCATCAATAGATGAGATTATTTGTATATTAAAACACTGTCGTTTGTTTTACGTGCATCAATAGACAAAATTACTGTATAGTAATATACTCCCATGCACATGTTTTATGTATAATAAAATATTCCATGGGGTTCTTTTTTTTTTTTACAAATGGAGTATTTTAAAACGCATAGAGTATATAAAATATTTCATGCGTTTTATGTGTGATAACGTAATAGGGTAGTGCATTATATTTTAAATTTTTAAAAAT
>JAPMOR010099599.1:0-37048 GCA_026543865.1 Argiope aurantia
TTTTTATATAAACATGTCTAAAAACGAGCATCGTTTCCTTTTTTTTTTCCCCATCATCTTTTTTTCCCCCCTCGCCCAATTCTGAAGCCCTTACAACCATAAAATACTTTTTTTTTTGTCTTTTTAAGAATAATATCTGGGTAGTTTTTTCTTGCTCGTATGCGAAGTATAAAATATTGCCATCATGAAAGCACAAAAATTATTTTCGCAATTTTTTAAAATATAAAATATATTTTCAATGAGGCCAATTTAGTTGCTGTAAAAATTTTTAGTCAAGATTTTATTAACTTTTAAGCATATTTTTAAGTATATTTCACAACAACATTTCCATTGTTGAGAATGAAACTCAATTCATTTTTAATATTTCATGAAATACTTGATGGCATGATTTTCTTCCATTATTGAAAGCTACAGGAGGATCCTGTTTCACATATATACAATATGCAATTTACAGGACAAATAAAAAAAGTCGCGATACCGGTAAATGGATTTAGAGATGAATCAGACATGATGTCATGGAACTGGTCTCCATTAGAAAAGTTCATATGTATAAAGAACAGAATATAATCACGCTGTTTTAATATCTGACAATTTGATAAAAATCATAAACATGAAGATTTATCAAAACGATTTAATTGAAATTAAATATAACTAATAGCTCCGGATAACCAGATGGTCACCAAAGATGATTAATGTATGTAAAAAACATTTTTTGATTAACGAAGAAAGAGACATGGAGTTCTTTAACAATTTTTATTCTCCATGATTTTAGTCTAATTTTCATCTATTATCAAGATTGCTTTATCGAAGCCATGACGAGCTTAGCGCAACGTACCAATTAGGAAGGCAAAAATCAGGAAGATGAGAATGTGAGAAAATTTTTTGAACTTATATAGTTTCAGAAAGGAATCTGCCGATACAGCGTTTTGATTTAACACATGCTAAAGTGTCAGTGTGGGAAAAAAGAAAGAGAAAGCGCGACTCTGAAGCTTAAGTAAAACCAGATTTTGAATGACTAGATAATCATTTTTAAAATGTAGATGGTTAGAAATTATTACATATGTATGTTCCACATGTCTTTCTACGCAACTGGGTCGATTAGGTAGGGAGGGAGGGGGGGTGAAAAAAATTTCTTTCAAACATTTTTTTATCTATATGAAGTTTTGGACGAAATTTATAAAAGGAAATGAATTACCTTTATTTTTGAGTATAATAACTGAAAAATGCAACGAGCTTGAAGGATGAATTAAAAAGTAGTTTCATTGTTATAATTGTGAACACATATCAGATTATATCATTGGTGTGAAATTACGAAATATAGTTCTTTTCAGAGAGGGATTACGAGTTCAAAAATCCGATCCTAAACTGAGAATTCATCGAAACTATGCGAGTACTATTTTGAGATTAATATCGTCTAATAGTAGTTAAATGGCAAAACACCAGCATCCCACACACCAAATCTCCATGCCATACTACTTTAAGGATATATGATTCATGTGAAATCACGAAATTTAGTTTTCTTCCAGAGACGAATCATGAATTCAAAAGTCCGAACTGAGATTGAGATCTCTTCGATACTATCCGAATACTATTATGAGATTGGCATCATCAATTAGTTCAAACTATAAATAAACGGCAATACATCAGTACCCCACGTACCATATTTCTACGCCACACTATTGTGAAGGTATTTGATTTATGAAAGTGTTGACATTTGATTCATATGAAGTCATGAAATGTAATTCCTCCGAGAGTTCAAAAACTTAGACCTAGATTGAGATCCACCTAAATATTGGTCTGTCTTTTTTTCGGGTACCAAATGGTTTAGTCAAAAATATCTTTTTATTGGCCGGATTGTCATTCAATATCATTAAGTGTCCTGCCCATTTAATCCTCTATATTGATGTAAATTTAATAACATCTGGCTTTTTAAATAGTTAGAATATTTCTGAATTGGTTATTCTTTTCTGATCACATTTAATTCCACCAAATATTCTTCAAAAACTCTTCTTTCAAATATAGCCTGAATCTCTGTTTATATTCTTAATCGCTGCCCATGTTTCAGCAGCATATGTGGAAACAGCCCTAATCAAAGTTTTAAAAATGAGTAATTTTTGTTGTTGATGAAATTAGAGTTTAAATATTGTTATAATCCGAAACAATATCGGTTAGCAAATATGACTCTATTGCCAGTCTCTGGCGTTAAAAAAAAAATGAAATTCGGTATCTTAAAAATCGATCAGTACAAGCAAAATAAATCCAGCTATATAACTGAAAACGCTTTCATAAAATATCGTAAAAAAATAAATACGTTTTACTAATATCTTGAGCAGCTGCATGACCGAAGAATTGAAAATTCTAATAAACAGGGGGAAAAAAATATAGTAAAGATGTTCTTGATTTTAAACAGCAGATGATTCTGATGAGTCACCTGGAAGGACTTTGGACTCGGGTAAGTTTGTTAATAATACCAACTGTTTTCAATAAAAGTCTGTAAATATAAACTTCCTCTTTTAGTTTAACAAAAATAGGAACTTAATATGGAAGTTAATAATACTAATCTAAAATACCATTTACATTTTTCTTTTCCGTACAAATCGAATAACTGGAGGGTAAAAAAAAAGAAAAAAAAAAAAAAAAAAAGAGGAACTGCTACTGCCATATTGATGGCGAAATAACATTTTCGGACATCTTAGTTTCTTTATCCCACGCATGCGCAGCGATAATCTTAACTACGCATTAAGTTCTTCGCTCAAAACTAATGTTAGTGATTACCGAGAATGTAAACAAGTGTTTGTCAGATTAGCCTCGCTTTATCAGCTGCGAACGAGGAGTAAAATCCATCAACTTTTAGTTTTCTTTCTTATTTGTTTCGTAATTTTTTTTTCATTATTTTTTTTTAAATATGAAAACAAATCTGAATAACACGATGTCGTAATCAACGATCAGAGAAATAATAATTATTTTCTTCATTTGTTTCGGAATAATACATAACAAATGCGCGTCGAAATTTCACCAGCTACTTATATTAATGTCGATTTCAGATTCATGGATATCTTATCTTAATCTTATTAAAGCCGTGTGAAAAAAAATTCATGTATAATGGACTTTAGTGACACTTGTAGGAAGAATTATTCGATACTGCAGCGATCCCAAGTTATTTGATAGTTCTGAGTTGGGGTAGTACTAACAGTTAGAAAATCTTATTTCAGTGCAGCATTTTTAGTCTGAGAAACATATAAATAGTATTGAATGTAAAAGTCCACGCTTCTACAAAACCCATACTGGAATTCCATAAAATAGAAAGAACAGCTGATGGTTGTGGAGAAATACCCCCCCCCCCCCTTTTTTTTTTTTTTTTTTTTTTTTTTTTTTACTTGGCGTTAGAAAATTGTTTTGGTTTCAGGTTTAAATGTAAAAGTCTACACAGCATTAAGCGTAATTTTGCAACTTAGTGGCGTAGCAAAAACAGGTGATGTTCAGGGAATAGTATTCCTAGAAAAATAGACTCCCTCTCGTCGTATGTGATAGCACATATAAAATAATTTTTGTTTTAAATTGGCACCTAGACGTAGAAATATATGTCTAATCAAATGCCATACTGTAATTCAGTGGCGTAGCATGCCCTTCCTATTTAATTTTACAAAATGATCATTTCTATTTTGATCTGGAGTTCTAAAAATGGATGCATTATCAAATGCAAAAATGTATCTTAGTAGCGTAGCATTGATTAATGGCCCAAAGAGCACAGCATCCCTTCCTCTTTATATCTGACGTCATAAAATGATTTTTGTTTCGATTTGGCGTTTAAACATATGAATTCACTCATCATCAAATACTATACTGCTATTCAGACATAAAAAAGATAAAGGACGCCTCGGTCAAGTATTTCATTTTCTTTCTTCCAATTTGGCATTGTGAAATCAATTTTATTTTATTTCAGAACTATGTGTTAAGATTGTCTTATTATTATCATTATTATTATTACAGCCAATCACCTCGTTGCCAATTAAGATTGGATATTAGAACAATCATAACACCCCCCCCCCCTTGTTTTTTGACTACTGTTGCAATTTAAAATCTATTGTGAAGTCAAATGACTTTATACATTTGCCCATTCCTCGGTTGGACAGAAAATTATTGCTTCACGGCAACTTAAGATAGGTGGCTCTTTTAAAAAGATTTTTTGGCCAAAATAGCGATATATATGCTTAATACTTGTTTTAATATCATTTAACCTTTTTAAATGAATTTTTTTTTCAAATTCTGAAAGTTAGTAAAACTTTTTTACGAAAAACATCACAAATTAAATTTTACTGCATATTTCATGTTCCAATTTAGTATATTAATTTCTAGATATATACTGTATTTCTTGAACTAGAGAATGAACAATCTGTCCATTTAGAAACATTCTATAGTTATTTTAATGTTTCGTGATGCGGAGGAAAAAAAAGAGGAAAATTTCATGTCATTTATCAGTCGAACCCCAATTAAAGACTGGATGGAAAAAGGGTTTCTTTTTTTAGTTCAGGAACTACGTCATATATTCATTATGTTATCAGCAAGTTTTTGATAATCTTTTAAACTAGAAGATTTTTGCTTTATACCTCTTTTTGGACAAAAACATTCCCCTTCCCCCTTTTTTTTTTAATTTGACATTTTTCTGGTATGTTTTTGACTATTTTTTTAAAATGGATTTTAATCAAAAATACTACAAATTTACGGCATTTTTCCAAAAAAATCATCCCTAACGTAATCTTCTGCCTATATCTAAAATCTATTTTCTCAAATGATTTTACACATTTCTTCATTTTGTTCGGAAACTATTCAGATTCCAAATCTAATGAAGCCTCCTGTGCAACAACAAGATTAAAAAAAAATTCTTAAATGCGAAAGAAGTTATGAAAATAAATACGAGAACCAGCTGCTATCGAATGTATCACAACACGGTCTGTTGGTTTTTCACACAAAGAAAGGATAAGAAAAAAAAAAGCAAAACATGCCTCGATAAAAATAAGTTCCCGCTCAATTCGGGACTTGCCACGAACTGAAACTTTCACAGAAAAGTCGGAGGCATTAAAAAAAAAGGGGGGGGGGAGGAGTTCTTCCGGCATGAACGCTCCTTTTAGAACATCCGAACAAATCAAAAATCGAAGCTCAAATTGTCCTTCTAGTTTTTGCACAAAGGATAAGTTTGGTTGGTCTCCGCCTTCCCTTACAGAATGTTAATGGACAATTAACCTCGTTTTTTGATAGGTCGAAGCCAAAGAATAGAGAGGGTTGGAAAAGGTTAGAACAAATCCTACACCCCCCCCCCCCCTTCCCTACCCAATTGATCAGAATGGCGGAAAAGATTCACACAGATGTTTTGTGGCTGCAAAGGAAATTCTCCAAAAACTGGAAATTTTTTGATGGCTTCTTTTTGGAAAAAGATATCCTCGGTGGAAAAAGTGAAAAGCTAATTGCTAAGGTAATTAGCGCCGCAGATTTTTTTTGCTGGACTTATTAGGTAATCCTTAGGTAACTTCTGTAGTTGAGGAATTTTCCACGTCTTAAGCTTCAGCAAAGTTCGATGTAGGTTTTTTTCCCCCCGCCAAAACTGAAACAAGAGCAAAGGAGAGAAAAATGTGTTGCACCAGAAGGACTGAAGTTAATTATGTTCCGCCTATTTTTCTTCTAAGAAATTACAGGTCAATACATGAAAAAATACATTTCATTTTAATGTTCTTATATTCATATTTTTGGGGGGATTGAGCTTGTGTTATCAAATGGCAACTGGATTATACATAAATCTCAACACTTTAAAATGAATCTTAGAATAGTACACTAAAACATTTGACTAGTACACTAAATAAAATTTCTTTGAACTTTCTCAATTCGCAATTCTGTACAACATAGAAGAGAGAAAATCGTCATTTGGTCATCGTATATGAAGCATAAATAAACCAGCGGGAGTGGTCTTCTCAAAATTGTCTCGCATATTCTCTAATAAAACTGTTACCCCCCCCCCACACACACACACTTCATGAAAAAAATTGCGGATCTCGGGTAAAGTAAACAATAGTTTGCATGGTATTGGCGTATAATAGTAATGAAATATTAATCTTTGGCGTGAATTTAGCATTTGTCTTGAATCTATCGTGTCATTCTTGGCAAGTATTATCGCGATTAATCAGTGGCATCCGTGGCGCGTTTTTTCCAACCGATTGGAACCAAAATTTGATACAGAACTGTAACTGTTGTCACAAAATCACAGAACAAATTTCATATATTTGCTCCATTTCGTTTTTGAGTGATTGCGTTTATGTGTTTCTGAAAGTACAAGCGGACAGACATTCAATCGCTTTTTAGATTTGGCTTGAAATTTGATAGGTGTCTACAATACAAATGTTAATTTTGTGTACCTGATTTTATATCTCTTGTAGTTATCATGTTGAATTATATTTGAACAGCCGGGCAGAAAAGACTTCCTTTGGCCAGATTTTTCGCAAAATTTGATAGAAATCTACAAATTTGGTGAAAAGATCTCCATCCGTCTAGTTCAAAGCCTTTTTGAATTATTAATGCCACAGACAGACAAACAAAATGTCTAAAAAGCAGTTTGCAAACTCGGGAAAGAAAACACGGAGATTCGTCAAAATCTCGAGTTCGAATTTTTTTGGCGAGCACAATACTTTGTCTATACTTCGTATACGAGGAAGTAAAAAACGGAATTGGTTCAAAAAATTTTCTTCATAAAACTGTATTTTAATATTTAACGGGGTGTGAAACGGTTTCTGTATGCATTTTCATGAATTAATTTTGTATACTCTATCAGATAAAAAAATGAATGCAAGCGATATTTTAAAATCCACTCATGTTATCTCATAAGGAAACAGAAACAAAAGTTAAACCTTGAAATAGATAAAGATGAAATCTCAATGTGTTTCTTAAAAAAAAAAAAAAACATTAACATTGAAACATTTCAGAAGCATGAGAAGTGAACTGGATTGCCCAACTTTTGGTGATCATTTTCTTAGGAATGCGATCATTTTATTGAAAAAAATAAATTAATCAAATAATAATTTGATACATCGTCTTGTGGTTTTTCAGAATAAAATCCCTCCCTCCATTTATTTTAATATCGCTAAGTCACCCCACGCCTATCATCGGCTAGAAGTATTGGATAATGAAGTAAAAAGAACGTACTGTTTGTTAATGTATTCTTACAAAGTGTTTTTGCTGGGATGGGTTTAATTCGACAAAATAGGGGTGAGAGGAACGACGAAAGTTTACCATTGATAATAACCCCCCCCGGGGGGGCACCTCGAAATGAGGATGAGATGCTTCCGGTATGGTGGTTGGATCTCGCCACCCTGGAGGGAACACTAATAGGTGGGGGATCTAACTCCTCCCATCGATGACGGGACGTACTTCCTACGGGAAGGGTTGTACCGTGGCCGGTGATAGCTCTTAGGACTCAACCACAGTCCCTGCCAATTGCTTTAGCGGTCTATGGTTTAAATCCGTGTGCCTTCGGGCGGGTCGGAGAATTACATTAACAATAAAGTAAATTCCGGAAATGCTCACATCCCTCCGTGTCTCTCCCCTTAGTGAGATAGAATTGTCGAAAAGTGGTCGTCTCAGGATATTGAAACGAAAAGAACTGTTCATTCTCGGATTCGGAAACCTGCCGCCCTTTTGCGCATGCTTCAGGAGGCATTTATTTTATTAAATGGGAGTAAGAGGGAAAATAAAAGGAGATGTTTACTTTAGCAACAGGCTGAATTCAGATAATTCGCGGAATTAACCTCTTATCTTTCTGTGTAATACCCCTAAACGAAGTACAATCCTCGAAAAATACAATAACAGGATTTTAAAACGAACAGTATTAAGATGTCTCCTGTCGCAGTTCCTCAATGTCCTCGTCTTTGAATTCGTACTTCCTTTGAAAACGAGCTAAGAACGCAAGATAGACTTAACCCAATTTTAAGAAACAAACATGTGGGCGCTCAAAATTGCCCTCAGTAGCACTCGTATATTGTATAATATTGTATGATAAACAATATTCGCAATATTGTATAATATTGCATGATAAAGAATATTCGCAATATTGTATAATATTGTTGAATATTTTATATTATAATATCGCATAATACTGTACAATATCGCGCAACATTCTGTGCTACCTGAGGCCTGAACTTTTTTTATGGTGTTAAAAAATAAGGCTAATTAAAAGATAGATAATTCAGCAGCAATGATGATGTGAAATTCTAATGACGTTGTATTAATATGGAAATTTCTTATATGCAATGTCAAAGTAGAGATGAAGAAACGGTTAAGAAGTTCTGATATCAAGAATCTATCATCCTATATCATCAGTGGAATATGGTTTCAAATTTGATTAGAAAGTCAAAATGGGTTCAAGAAAGAAAATCGCACAATTTGGATGAGGATTCATGGATTAGAGAAGTTTTCTTTGAGTTTTCAGATTTCACTTCGCTTCGAAAAACTGCAGCGTAACCTCCCGATAAGGCGTCCACCCCCTCCCGAGACAAAAGGCACCATACTGTCTGGCGCAAGCGATGACGCAAGTGGAGGGACGATAAGCGTTCCAACAAGCAAACAAACAAGAGATTAGAACACATGCTTGCTCCGACTGCGTCATGGACAAATTCGCCCTATCTCGCACAAATGAAAGCAAGTTGACAACTTCGGAGGGGGGAAGAGTAAAAAAGAAGAGGGAAGGGATGCATCTTATTGAAAAATGAATTTTCCGAACTGTTCTGGAAATTTCAAATTTTAGACAAGTGCAGTCCTTTTCGTCGTATATGGTTCAAAATCACGATATTCAGCTCAAAACAGATTACGTTTTACTTCAAAACGGAACATTAATTTAATTAAATTTAAAACCAGTGAAGCTTTTTTTTAAAAATTATATTCTTTTGGATATCTTAAAGTGAATAAAAACCAAACATTTGTTTTACACATAGCACTTATTGAATTTTGCTTCATTAATGCAAATTATGAAGGAAAAAAAAAGTTTACCATAGAAGTTTAAATAACGAGTACAATCAGCTGCATCGAACCTAAAAATAACCATATATTATTCTTCTTTAAAATAAAGTTAGTATTTGTTTCTTACGACAATTCTTTAAATGCATGAATAAACCGGGAATTACGTCCGCGGAACTTTCTAGCATATTTACTAATAAATGAGCTTGTGTTATTTACAGTATGAAGTACCGTACAAAGAGTGCAATCTTTGGCAATTAATCGCTAGGATGTGATTAATGTAAAAGGACCAGAACACTGAACATAATGTAGATTTCGAATGCCTTTTTTACGAACGAATGAAATTACAAGCTGACATAGAACTATAACTGCAGTTGCAAAAATCACATGCCAAATTTCATTAATTTAGGTCTTGGCGTTTTTTAATTATTGCGTTTATATGTTAGTGAAAGTACACATCGACAGATAATCTATCCAAAAAAGAATTTGATTAAAAATTTCATACACATCAATAGAAAATAAATCCGAGCACCAAATTTCATCATCTGGCTCTTTTCAGTTTGTAATTATCATGTTAAATAATATACGTAAGTCAAACTTTCTTAAAATGAATTCGTTCAAAAGTTGATAGAAATCGACAAATGTAGAATATTGTCTATATATAACAGATTTCAAGCTCAAAGCGGTTTTGATTAATTGTCTTCACGGAGAGATAGACAGTTCCAAAAACGCATTTCTTGATCTTAAGGAGATTTGAAAGATCCGTCAAAATTTCGAGTTTGAATTTTCAGATGTTTACAATTTCTGTCTGTATATTTCGCAAGTTAAAAAAAAAATCGTTATTTCGAGTTTGAATTTTCAGATGTTTACAATTTCTGTCTGTATATTTCGCAAGTTAAAAAAAGTCGTGATTTCACATTATAAAGATTTCAACCCACTGGTAGAAAAAAAATAATATAATAGGAGCAATTAATAGATAAGATGTGAAAATAATATCACTGTTTGTTATAAATCGATAGATATAAATTAATTCTGGAACCGAAACATTCAAGTAGAAAAAATTATCTAGGTCATCAAATTATAAAACTTGGTATTTACTCTTTAAGTTAATACTAACATTTATTCCTTAAGGCAACTGCATACAGTTTTGAATAAAAAATAACAAATGAAAAAAAAATTATTCAGGAGTACATATTGTACATTTAGTTTGAATTCTGACACAAGATGCAAAAAAGGTACGCGGATAAGTCCCAAAACTCTAGTAACGTAACCAGTGGATAAATCCAGTAACTGTCACAAAATTCAAAGAAAAATCTTTACACACAAAAAAAGTGGCTTAAAGCACAAATCATTGATTAGATTATCCAGCCTATCAGATCCCAATTTATAAAAATAATAGAAAAATTACATCCCCCAACCAAAAAAAAATTAGCATGAGTTAACTTCTTCAAACTACAAAACATAACTTAAAAGACATCGATAAAAAACTTCTCATCGACAAAATTCATTCAATATAAGCCTATAGCTGAAATTTAAAAATCGTCATCAACTTTTCAAACTTCAAAATTCGGACTTGTCATGGCAAAGATATCAGAGCTTTCGGTTCACCGCAAAAATGCTCAAATAAACAGCAAATTTTACGGAATAATTTTTTTTTTAATCTGAAGACTTTTTGGAAATTATTTAATATATAAAAAAATATTTAAAGGAATGGCTGCAATGATATCATCAAATCTGTCAAATTTCAAAGACGAAAAAATTAGCTTTCGCAATTTAGAACAAAATTTATAATAGTTTTAAATTTCAAAAGAAACCAATGAAGAAATGCATCAAAAATACATAGTTATCATTAAATGTATCTTGTCATGTTTCATTTCATCGTACAGGTAAACGTAGAAGCTTATCAATTAGAAACATTGGATTGTCTTTTATGCTATAATATTGGGTATTATCATAACAGAAATTTGGAATTATCATAATAAACTAGACTTAAATTCATAACAAAGTTTCTAAAACTTATAAACAGCAAATTTACAAAATATTCTTTAACCGAAATCGTCCTGAATATTTAACATACGGGGGCTGAACCACACTGAAACCTTCAAACGTATCTGATTTCAACACATATTGAGTTCATAGCCATAACCGCTCAAAAGAAACGTCTCACATTCGTCGATTCAAACGCTCGTCCTTCATCGAAAAGAGGGGGCACCCCACCACTAGGAGATTCTCTCCTCTATTCCATCTAGAGAAAAGGGGGGGAGGGTGGTAACGGTGATGCGACTCCTCTTTCAAAACGTCTTTCGCGCTTGTTCGCGTGCGAGCCTGCTTCCACTGATCCAAATATTTAAAAGGAATTGGAGAGGGGAAAAAAGCGAGTGGAGCTCCCCAACCGACAAGCGCCCCAGGTGCAGTAGGGGAAAAAAGGAGTGAGGAATAGAGCACCGCCAGAGAAAAGGGGCTGCAGCTGGTGGGCGAGGGTCGTCTCGAGCTGGTGGTCCCCTTAATGAGAGCACGCGCTAACCCCCATATAACGGTGAAATCGGAAAGGCAGAGTGGTTTTGGTGGGGGGGGGCAGCAGAGAAAACGAAAGCGATCTCGCAGAAAAGGGGGGCGAGGGCGTGTGAAGAGACGGAGAAGGGGAGGGTGCATCTTGGAACATGAGTCACAGGGATGACGCCTGGCACGAGCCAGACCCCGGGTCGTCTGAAGTCACAAATCTTTTCCGTTAGTTTTCCCATGCAAGGCTCAGTCATCCTTTGAATCAAGATAGCTCAAGACTATTAAGGTAATCAGTATGTTATTAAAAAAAAAAACGGAGGAGGGCATTTTTTCACGATCTATTATCAAAAGAAATAGCATTTTTCAAATTAATATTTTTAAATATTTTTTGTTTTGTTTTTTTCTGTTTTTTTCGTTTGTAAAAACTCACATGTGGTTTCGTTGATAATGCAAAGAATAACCAACACACACGGAGAATAATTAGCACTTGTCAATTCAAATAAAATTTTGTAATATTGCAAGAAATTTTGTGATATAGTAAAGCATCTCAAAATCAGTTTCGAAACGAGGTGATCCTTCCCTTGCAGAACTGTCAAAGCTCTGTGGGTATCCAACCGTTCACTAGGTGCTACAATCTAGTGCTTATTTTCCATCACCATGATCCCCCCCCACACACACACCAACAAACGTACCTTTATGGGTCTTCTATCCTTTTCTTTTCTTTTTCTTTTTCACTTTAATTTTTTAAAGAAATTTTATAATTCTGTAAATAAGATTTCAAAACAAAAAACAGTATATTGTTGAAAAAAAAAAAAAACAGTGAATTCTATTGATTGTACACAGCAAATTCAAATTCTGCAGTAAATAGATTACAAATTGTGCATATTGTAATGCATTTTTTTTATTTAACCGTACTTTTTAATTAACCATAGAAGGCTTGTACTAAGATTATTTGCTTTTTATTTAACTTCCTAATGATCTTTTTTTATTCTTGGCTATCTATCTTTATGATCTTTTCGTTCTTGACTATTTATATTTACAAATCGCCTCTATCTATTGAGCTGATCCTTTCTAATCCTTTTTTTTTTTTTTCTTTCCTCAGCCTGAGCTCTTGGTGGAAGCCAATCCCACCATCTCTCGATATAATCCTACTCAAGCCATTATGTAAAACTTCTCAATATATCTTTTATTTTTAAATTAAAAGCGTAGAATTTATATTTGTAAATGACCTCTATCTATTGATATATAGGGTTTCCCAGAGTTCATCTCCCCAAAGTTGATGAGGGGCAGAGCACACCAAATCTAACAGGACACGTGATCGCAATACAGCCAAGAGTCAGAAATCGAACACAATCTTGTTATTAGATTCAGTCACATGGTTAGTGCCTCTGGAATGATGGAACAACAGCGATTGTATCTAGTAACAAGATTGTGTCTGATGTCCGGCTCTTGTCTTCATTTGGGACCACATGATCTATGTAGGATATTGTCAAATTCCTGCGCAACATTTGGGAGATGAATTCTGGGAAATTCTGTTCAAGTGTTTATCACTATTTTGACTTCAAGAGCGATTGGCTACTCCAGCAACTGAAATTTATATAATCTCCTACTAAAACATAATAAACGCATCTCCCCAATTCAATAATATGCATTTTGTTTAAATATCTGACATGAAACTGCAATGTATCTCATAAATTTGGATTCCTCAAATTTCATTTTATGTTTTTATTGATTTACAAATTAAGCTAATTAAATCAATCTAGAAAAAACATTGCAACAAAAATAGAAAACAGTCCACAACAACAACAACAACAAAAGACAAAAGTAAATAAAATAAAACGAAACAAGTTAATTAAAAAATGCATGCTTTAATTGGAGGTCAGTTGAAAAATCATTTTAATATTCGAAAGACGTGCAGGAAAGTGAGTGAAAGTGTATGAAGAAATTTTAATTATAGTGCGTTTTTTGTAGCTTTTTTATAAAACGTGAGAGCACTTTACCTGGTAGTGTTACACTAGTTTTCAACAGAGACCTCGACTCCATTTGATTTTATCAGCAAAACGTGTTGGACCATTTGTAAGAACCTTTAAAGGAAAATATCTCTATATAAAGTCTGAATTGCAAATTTTCCAGAGAATTACGAAAAAACAAAACAAAAAAGTTATAAAAATTTTAATATCTTATGTCCCAAAAACAAAATAAACAAATAACTGATATAAAATTATTTTTAAATCTGAAAAGCAGATAACAAAGCATTGAAAATGAAAAGCAATGTCCTTCGTTTATTCAATAACCATTTTGAAATAAAATGATATTTGAAATAGATGCACTATTACAATAAGCAACCAAGCCGATATTTTTAAAAAAATAATAATTTCTCGTTCCCTAATAATGAACACGTTTCTATTCGTCATAAGACTATAAAAAGAACTCCATGAAATTAAAAAAATTTCCTTTTAAACACAAATTTTCTCTTGCAGAATATCAATTACAAGAATTTTAATTAAACTCTATCTAAATATGTCGTTATTTTAAATGTTGAATATCTTAAATTAAAATGTTACTATTCAGAATACGATGCAGAAAGAAAAAAAAAATTGTCCAAAAGTCAGTTTAATTAATTTAAATATGGTAAAGAAGTCTAATTTTGAAAAAAATTGCAACTTTTATCCCATGTTTCCTGTCTTTTGAAAGGCAAACTACTGATTCTTATACAATTGGTAGTTTTTTTTGTTTTGTTTTTACTTCTTTATTTATACTTTTTTTTAATTCAAACTTTCTTTCCTGTTTTGGGTGCTTTTTACATACAGGAATCAGGAATACACTAACATTTCAAAACAGGAATACACTAATTTTTAACTGTATATTAAAATGCTATTCAGCGTTACTGAGCTGGATGTCTGAATTGTAATCAGTCAGTATATTAAAATGATATTCAGCACTATTTAGCTGAATGTCTGAATTCTAACCAATCAGTACATTAAAATGATATTCAGCCCTATTTAGCTAGATGCCTTAATTCTAACCAGTTAATACATTAGAATGATATTCAGTACTATTCAGTAGGATGACAGTGATAACAACTCAGTGTATATTAAAATGTTATTCAATACTATTTAGCTCGATGTCTGAATTCTAACTAGTCAATACACTGAAATGATATTCAGCACTATTTAGTTAGATACCTTAATTCTAACCAATTTGTACATTAAAACGATATTCAGTACTATTTAGTAGGATGACAGTTCTAATCATTCAGTACATTAAAATAATATTCTAATATTTAGTTGGACGTCTTAATTCTAAACAGTAAGTACATTAAAATGCTATTCAACACTATTTAGCTGGATGTCTTAGCTCTAAATAGTTAGTATATTTAAATAATATTCAGTACAATTTACCTTAATGTATTGGGTGACAGTTCTAACTACCCAATACATTAAGGTGATTTTTAGTATACTATTTAACTGAACGTTTAGCCATTAGATGACCATTCAGTTTTAAATTTCTCTAGAATATAACCCTGAATTTTAGTATTCTAGAGACACTTAAAACTTCTAGCTACTCTTTATATTAAAATAGTATTCATAATTAATTTGCATTATATTAGCCTCAGTCTGATTTTCCAGGTCGTCTTGTGCAGGTATCGTCCTTGGAATTTCAATCCTTTCATGCAATTTCGTTTCGAAGACGTTCGATAAGAGCTTTCATCACTTTCTAAAAAGCGCCCTCTCCTCGTGATCGACGCCCATTGTTTTCGGGCCCCGATAAGCGGCTAGATTGCGGAAGAAATGAGCTTTCTAACATCACGCGGCGAATCCGGGCAAATACAAAGGATGCGCTAATCACCGAACCCGCGTCACATCCCAAGAAAGAATGTCCCGATAAAACAACAGAGAAGAAATTTCGATAAGCATCCACCCCAAGATTGTGATCCTGTTCTACTATTTCACTTATAATGGGCGCACGACGAATCCAAAGAGTTTCAGTTCAAGAAGATAAAGATTACCATAATCAATAAACAATAACCGATTCTATGCAGTTGCGGTTTTCCTAGATGTTTCAGTGTTTATTGTTTAAATTTACCAGGAATGAGCGTAAAATTCTTCGCGGGACACTATCAGTTTTGTGTCTAAATTGTAATCGGCACACTTTTGAACCGCAGGTATCAGAAAATCCTTCGAAGCTTATCATTGGTTTTTTCCGTATTTTTTCGTCAACCCTTTGGACTCTGATGGTGCGCTTGATGATCATTTTGAATTCTAAGTAAGCTCGATTGACAAAGCAGTAATCATGAAGCTCAATTATCAAAAGTCATATGACAAGAGCCGTGGCAGCGTTAAAGTTTCCATTTTGGGGCAAGGGGTTCCGAAGCTTCGAAATTCGATGCGTATTTGTTTCTCGCACATGTAAAATCTGCCATCAAGAGTTAAGCCTTTTATTGTTCATATGAAGCAAAAATTCCGAGAAAGGATACCGGTTCAAGAATTGTCTCTGTCGTTTGATCATAATTGAAAATTAGAATGACTTCCCCACCCCCATCTCAAATAGACGTAGTGTAGCTTTAGAACGGATATTCTTTACACAGCTAAACGAAATAAAGCGAATACTAGACAGCTTTAGAGAAGAAACAAAAATAAAAACTAATAAAAATAAATAAATAATAAAAAGTAAAAATCGATCGCTAATTTCAAGTTATCATGCGAGAACATTATTATTTTTTAAGTCATTATTTGTCTTAATTCATTTACGTCATTAACCAGTTTTAACCAGTTTGAAACAATCACGAGACTTCTCTATCGGTCACTATCTCTCTCTCTCTATATATATATATATATTATATAACGAAAAATTGTTTTAAACTTTCATTTTCAATTTTTCTAACTGGCAAACAAAGTTTTGGAGCTCGATCGATTTTGAGATGAGGAAAAAAAACCATCGTTTTTTTAAATATCGACGCATGCGTGATCTGTTAGTCTCGTTATTGTTTCAAATCGGTTTAAACTGGTTAATGACTTAAATTAAGTAAGGCAATTCGTAAAAATTCAGAGAATAAATAATTTGGAAATCAAGTTGTAACTTAAGTTGGCGATAAATCGCCAAATATGACAACCTTTTGCATTATTTTCTAATAACTCCAAAAGCGAAAAATTGATGCCTCAAAAGCGATAAACCGCCAATTTGTCGCCTACGCATTTTGAGGCATCGAAAACCTTAAACCAAAACAATATCATGTAAATATATACATGATAATAAAACTAATAAATTTGTCCACTGTCTATGAAAATGTATTGTTCAAACAATATTATATACCACATAATGACATTTTCTTTAAGTTATTCCTTATGGATTATTAATCACGCTTTTAAGTCCATAGATTTACCAAAAAACATACTCTATGGGTTTTTATTAACCCTCTGCACTCGGAAATGTAATTCTATATATAAATATTCACCAAATAGAAGGACTTGTTTATTATATATATATATATATATATATATAATTATTTTAATTTGAATTTCCCCAAAATGTAATCTATATCTTCTTATCGCTTTGTAGGTATTTTGAATAATCAAAATTAAAAAATAAATAAGTAAAACATCAAATAATACACCGTCTTGAATGGTTCCTGAGATAACTATACAAGGACAAGAAGTCACTTATACTAGAACACTTATACAAGAAAGATGTTATTTACGTTATTGTCATCGTAACAGAGTAGAAATTCATTACATAATATTTTTCTTTTATTCAATATAATCAGGTGACAATTTAGACGAAAGCTTCATCTATTTTAAACATGTGATTTGCGGTTTAGCAATAAAGGCCACTTGTCAAAAAAATAAATGCCGCTCTTCTGATAAATAATTATTTTCTTTGTCACTCGTCAAATGCCAAACCGAATGAATTAGAAACAAGAAAGACATAATCGAATTTCGAAGAAAAAAAATCTGCGGTACTGATAAGACGCAAAATGCTTGATTATACAACATTAACAATGTTAAATATGCATTTTTCAAGGACTCACTATCTCTAAATCAACAAGCATTATTAAGTAAATAATAGTGATAAAATATTAGAAAATTACAAATGGCTTGTGCATATCTGTCTTAAATAATTCTGATACACATCAAGTAATTAAAAGATTTTAATCGACGAAATTTCCGAATTTACTAAGAATATTTCTTTGTGTGAACACATTATGCCCCCATCCCCAAGTAGCGGGCTCACAACATTAATTTTTGTAATTCAAGCTAATTTGTGATCATTTTGTATATAGCCAAAGATACTTCTTTTCATTATATCATTCCTCGAATACTTCTTTTCATTACATAATACACAATAATGAAATGTTTGCAATTCATGAATTTTTAAAGAAATACACCATTTAAAGAAACATGCATTTTTCGGAAACATGTTAAAAAATTCTTTTAGATAAACACTTTATAGGTGTACCGACAGCGACTTTTGAAACAGGTATGATGTCACAGCTTAGAAAAAAATGTCGGCACATATCTAGCTATGGTACCTAAAACCCTCTACGTTTATATATGTGTGTGTGTAAAATGTGTAAAGCATAAACATTTTAGCAGTTTCTTGGCCGAAGAGAGAAGACACTCTGAATTTTTAAACTTCGTTTTATTCCATTCCGTGAAGCATAATTTATGTACAAGAAAGAAGCGACGAGGTACGTCAATCTGTAACACGACACAAAAGCAAAAAAGAAAAGAGTGCACGGAATATTTATCCACATGATTATATGCAGTGAAATTTTGATAGGGATATCTTACATGTGTCAATTTAGGTAAGGGGATTTTAGGGATATTTTAAAAGAATTTGCTTAGATTGTCAAATTTTTATCCCTTCACTCGGAGCGTGAGAACCGCTGATTTAAGCATTTTTACTGAGCTTCTGTAGCATTAATTAAGCAAAAAAGGAAGAAGTGCATCAGGAAATAAGAAAATATTTTAGAATGAAAATATGGGTTAAATTAAGATAAATATTTTAGAATGAAAATATGGGTTAAAGTAAGATAAAAGTTAGAAATTAATTAGAATTTAATTTAGATTTAGAGATAAGATAACTAGAGTAATTTTAACGGCATGAGATGAGATAGAAACAGATGAGAAATGTGAATGAACATTTCGGAAGATTTTGTGAATGGGACATTAAAATCAAATAAAAGCGAAAAAGTTAAAGTCTTAGAATTTTAGTTTCCCTATCCCTTACGACTGAAGATAAAAAGATAATTCGAATTATGCCATTTATCTTCCCAATATTACAAATAATTTTTGTACCGAATGTTTTCCGATTGCAAGAAGTGTTTAGAAAAAAATGGAAAATGATTTTCAATCTCTAAATCCATCTTTTCTTTTAAATTTGTGCATGTGATATCTCATTGAAAACCTCTCTCCAGCTGCACTGTCTCAACACCTTTTGTCATCAGCGTAATTCCTATCATATTCTATGAAATTAGAAAAGGAAATAGGAGAAAAGGTGATTTTTTTTTTCCTCTTTACATATATCACAGGAATAACGGATCTATTTTCATCTTCCAGCTAGTCGATAGGAATTTTTGAAAATATGCCAGTTAAACTAAAAAGATAGCAAGTGAAATCAATTGTATATAACTTTTATTCATTGAAACAATCAATGAAAATACTTTCTCCCTGAAAATCAATTCTTTCAGGGGGGGGGGAAATATTTTCTTTAATTTGTCTCTTATCTTTCATCACCCCTTTAACATTAATTCAAAGAGACAGAAATTATTATTCCATTCAGGTTCAGAGAGTTCCGCTGCCATAGCACCTGGTCCAAGAGCAATGAAATTAAGTATCCGGCCAATGAAAATAAAACCCCTACTTGTTTCTACTATTGTCGCACAACCATGAACAAATCTTCAATTCTCAAGTTAACTGCATCTTGCCCTTTCCATAGCTACAGTTGCGGAAGATTTTAAACAGTTAAAGAGGGAAAATTAAACAGCATGAGTCAAAACTTAAACAATAATGTATTTTGTACCAACTGATAATCTCAACTGCAGACAAGTTGATGGGGCAATGAATTTTCAAGCTTTTAGCCTTTTCTAAACATTTCACTAACAGCGGAATGTTAAGCAATACTTTTTGCTGTTAAATAAACAAAATTACAGTTAGGGCGAACATAAGCTTCAACGAAAACTGAGAACAAAAATGATGAAAATTTTACTTTCAAATTAAAATTTGTGATCCCATAAACTTGTCTGCAATCTTAATTTTCTTCTCCTCTATCTCTTTCGAATCCAATGAAAAGATATGAATTGATTAATCCAATTAAGTCCGAAGAGCTCCATTGATCAACGCACCTGGTCCTTGAGAAATGAAATTAGGCACCGGCCAGTTAAGACAATACCCACTTGAGGAATCTCACCATTTGGATTCTTTCCCAATAAATTCTTTTTTCAGTTAAATAAACAAAATTAAGATTGGGGCAAAATAAGCTTAAACGAAGACAGAGTACAACCAGTAGGAATGGTCTCCTAAAAACCTTCTCGTATATTCTCCAATGAATTTGTCATGTCAGAGAACGCTTCGCATGGCACTGATTTGTAATAGTTCCGAAATATTAATTTTTGACGTGCATTTAACATTTTTACTGAATCTATCGTGCCATCCATGGCGAGTTCTTTGGTGATCAATCCCCGGCAAGTGCTTACTAATATCTGAAAATCGAATTCGTGATTTAGACAGGTTTTTTTTTTTTCTTCAATCGATTGAAACGAAGATTTGACACAAAGTTGCACTTGTAGTCACAAAATCCCAAACCAAATTTGATATATTTAAGTCATTGCATTTTTGAATGATCGCTTTTCGAAGTTTCTGAAAGTACAGATCGACAGACAGTCAACCCTTCGTTGGCTATGGATCAAAATTTCATAATTGTTTGCACTATAGATGTTAAATCTGTGTACCGAATCTAATCTATCTAACTCCCTTCGTTTCGTAGTTACTGTGTTAATATATATCCGAACAGACAAACGGATTTCCTCTGAATAGATTTTAATCAAAATTTGATAAAAAAATCTGAAAATTTGGTGTAAAGACCGTATACCAAATGTCTACCTCTAGTTCCAAGCCTGTTTGAGTTATCTCTATCACAGACAGACAGAAGGACATTTTCTAAAAATGTGTTTTTCAAACTCATGGAGGTCTAAACTCTGGAGTTCGAATTTTTTTACGATTACTATACTTTCTCGATACTACGTAATACAAGAAAGCAAAAATGACGAAATTCTGGCTCTTCAGCATAAAATACGCAATCCTGTAAACTTAAATGTTCCCTGAACTTGTCTGCAACCTTAATTTTCAACCCTCCCCCTTCTTCCTTTGAATCTGAAGAGAAGATATGAATTGATTATTCCATTCGAGTCCGAAGAGTTCCGCTGACCAACGCACCTGGTCCTCGAGTAATGAAATTAGGCATCCGGCCAGTTAAGACAAAACCCACTTGAGGAATCCCACCCATTCGGGAATCCAATTCGGAGCGGATTTGTTCGCATACCTGCGCGGGGTCGCCCTGGCAACGCTTCCTCCCCTTTGTTGCGTGGGACCGGAAGCCCGGGTTGCGCACACCGCCTTTTAATAACTCCATCTGCTCAATGACCATTGTCCGCATTCAGCCGAAGAAAAGACCCCGTCTTGCCTAAGTCAACGGCGGAAGAGGATTCAAAGGGGTCTCCCACGCACCCCGACTTCTTCGCTGTCCTTTTGATGGCAACGGGGACTTCTCACAGACCGCAATGACGCATTCCAATGGGCAGGATGAGGAAATCTCGTTTCGTGCAACCTCGAGCCTTTATACGCGCATAAAACAAGGTTTTTGGCTAGTTCTGAATGCAAAGTGCACTCATGTACTGAGGACTTCGTAAGTTTGCTGATTGTAAAAGAATCACGGAATGTAATATAGAGAACATTAGAAAGCTTTGCAATTTTAAACAGGCAATGAAATTCTAATGCTTTTCACATAGATCAAGTTAAAAATTCTCATTTTTCAAAAACGGTGAACTTAGAAACTATAAGAGAATAAGGAAGTAAAAAGGTTTTAACATTTTTCTTTTAATAAAAACAGGGGGGGGATTCAATTCAACTTCAGAATATTTTTCTTTAAAAGTAATAAGCGTAGAATGAGCCAAAGAGAGAAAATGCAAAAAAATTTAAACCCTTCCCCCCACCAAAAAAAAAAAAAAAAAAAAGAAAAAGAAAATGAAAGAAAGAAAAACTGTTTACTTTAAAAAAAGTGTTCACATTAGCGACCTCTGTATACACATTTTATAACTATTTAAAGGACTACTTGGCACTTTTCATGTTTACCACATTACAAAGTATTGCTCATTTGACACTTTAATGCGCCAAAGGTATTTGATTTTTTTTTTCTTTCTTTTTTTTTTGTCACTTACATCATTTATAGTTTGGCTCTGACGAGTTAGCAGATATGATACAAAAATCAGATGACAGCAGACAAGTCCATTTTGATAAATTAGGAAATGTCCGTGCTACAAAGTTTAATAGACTGCATTTCGTTCTGACATCGAATGCTATTGAAAATATATCAACAACTGGAATATTAAAAAAAAAAAAAACCGAAAAGTTTAACATTAATATCTTTATTAGAACCCTATTATTCTTCTGTGAACCTTTCTTCATTTCATGCTTTTCTCTCTCTCTCGTCATGTCTGTGCTATACCACCATTAATCTTCAATTAATGCATAAACAAATTCCAAATTGTGAGTAGTAAAAAAATAAACATTAAAAAAATTCTCTTAAAAAGTTCACATTTACCATTTTAAATAAAACGTCTCATAAACAGTATTATCAGTAAAAATTTAGAACTGAATCTTGATTTACTTGAGTTTTGCTTAATGTTTCGATGTCAGCTCAACATTTTTTTTTACTTCATTATATACAAAAACAAAAAATTTTTATATTAAAAACCACCAAAAAGATTTAAATCCATAATTCAAATATCGCAATATATAAAACATTAAACCATGTATTGTTATTATTATTTTGACACAGAAGTGCCAAACCTCTTCTTAATCATAAATTAAAATTCATCTGAGAACCATAAATTAATTTTTAAAAATAAGAAAAATTTACAGTAATCTAACAATAATGCCAATTCCATCTTCATTTAAGGAAGAAGATGTGTATGTTTTTAAGTGTTTGTGCGTGGTCTCAATACAAAGTCAACACATCAGGCACATCAACAAAGTTCAATTGCAATAATTACGTTGGAAACCGATCAAAATTTTTAGAAACAAGCCCCTATTTCAGAACGCATTTATTAAACTGAACTGCATCCATATCTTCTTTTTACGTAAATTTTATAAAACTTTTGGAGAGTTTTAAATTTTCAATACGTTTCTTACTGTTTTTAAGATAGAGTAATTATAATTTTCAATACTTTATATGTTTTCTAATATCTTTAAGATTGTATACATACAATTTTCCAATTTTTAATATACATTTCAAATTTATAATATTCCTTTTAGCGCTTTTATGATTAAATATTTATAGCTTTAGTTCTTTATCTGACCATAATGTGTCATGCAACATGGTAACATAAGTTACAACAGAGTCGGTTTTCTTTAAATAAATTAAAAGATAAAAGGACAATTTACAGGCCATGGTTCTGTTTATTCTACTAAGCGTATATTTTAATTAATAGCCCCACCCATCCAATCTCTATGACAGAAAATAAACAAATATCTTCTAGGCAAAATTCCTTGCTTGCAAACCGTCCTCCGACGAACCGAGCTGCCCCGCGGGAAAAAACGGGAGACAGCGATCCCTCTCTTTATCTTGGGGCGTAATGATGATGAAGACAGCGCCAACAGCCCGTTTTCTCCGTAATTAAGACGCGCCCCGGCTTCATTAGCGCTATCGATAAGCGATTAGGCAGCCCTATTATACACCAATGGTTTTTTAAGCGCCCCGCCATCTCGCGCCCCATTGGGCAGCTCGAAACAATTCCCGCGCATCAGTCTGGATTTTCTGGCATCCTAGCAAAGAACGAACTTATTTAGTTTTAGGATTTGTAGTCATTTTTCTCTTCTTTGTATTTGAAAATTTGTTTATGTCGTTCAAGTGGTTAATTTTAGTTTTGTTTTGGCACCGCTATTTTTTCCCCGAGATTTATCACAATTCCACTCTGAGGGTCGGGGGAATGATGCGTTTAAGTGTTATAGGTGAATGGGGAAAAAAAAAAGAAGAAGAAGAAGAAGAAATAGCAGAAAGGGACTATATAAGAGACAGAATGCCAAAAAACTTTCTTGCATACTCTCTAATAAAGGTACATTTTTGTTTCATTTGCGTTTTTCCCCATTGCCGATTGAAATCAAAATTTGACACAGAATTAGACTCATTCGTTAACAGATTCATTTCTTGGCGCAATATAATTGTTTCTTTTAAATAACCAGCGGGAGTGGTCTTCCTAAAGTTTTTTCGCATATTTTTTAATAAAGGTGTTATCCCAGAGAACATCTTTCATAGCAGTTGCGTACAATAGCTAAGAAATATTAACCTTTGACGGGAATTTGGCATTTTTACTGAATCTATCATATGATCCTTACTTGGTGATTAATCCCAGACATGCAGTTAATATTATCCGAAAACCGAATTTGTGTTCTAGATACCTTTTTAACAACTAACTGAAACAAGGAAAGTTGACACCAAACTACATTTGTAGTAAAAAAAATCACATGCCAAATATGATATATTTATGTCACTGCGTTTCAGAGCTATCGCATTTATATACTTCTGAAAATATATATCGACAGACGTGCAACCGCTTGTTGGATTTGATTAAAAAATTTGATAGGTTTCTCCAAAAAAAATATTAAATCTGTAGACCGAATTTTATCCACTTAGCTCTCTTCGTTTGTAATTATAGATTTAACTTATATTCGAACATTTGGACAGACAGACTTCCTCTTAGATTTTGCTCAGTATTTGAAAGAAATCTACAAATTTGATTTTAAAAAATTACGAAATTGAAAAAAAAAAATCTACAAATATGAAGTAAAGACCATATACTACATTCCATCCATTTAGATTAACACTTGTTTGAGTTATTTTGGTCACTGGAAGTCAGACGATGAGATACATATTTTCAAAAATGTGTATTTCTCAAGAAGGTTTAAAATGTGGAGGTTCGTCAAAATCTCGAGCTTGAATATTTTGAGGATTTCAATATATTTTTTTTCTTTTTACATTCTCGTGAACGTGATAGTAAAAAGGAGGTTTATTTCTTCTTATAGACAAATGCGTTGAAAAAAACGTTTTAAAAAAATCAGTATAGTTAATTTATGCTTGAATGACACACAATCAATGTAATTTTTAAATATAATGCGCATCTTGCTAATTCTGAACTCATAAGGGGTTAAATGTGGCTTATCTATCTCAAAAGTTTGATATATCAAGTTCTAACTCCCCATTACAGCTTCTATTTCATATGTAATTGTTTTTCAGTCAGGCAGCTCATTTGGGCTAACGTTTCATTTTTTGCGAGTTCCGTTTGGATGAGGTGATCGCTTGGTGAGAAAAAAGCCATTCCCAAATGGATCAGAGGGTGGGGTCTTCGGGGGGGGGGGGGGGGGAGGACAGGTGGCAGGGAAGCGAACCGTTACATAGTGCGAGGGGAATGCTAACGATTCAATGCATGAAGGTACAATACGTGAATTAAGATGACAGATGCTGCTTACTTCCCTTTAAAAAGACGATGTCGCCACCTAGTGGTTTATAGAAACACTACCTAAAGAGAAGAAGGGTAGAAATACGAGAATTGGTTAATATAAATTTTAAATATCTGATTAGCAATCATAAGAGTTTATCTTCCTTCATTTGATGGTAAACGTTTGAATCTACAAGTTGATGAAATTTGAATTAAATTTTAAAAAATATTTAATTAACATTTTTTTTAACAATAAGTTAGTGTTAGAATCAAACTTTGCTTATAAATACATGCGAATTTTAATTAATCGGAAACAAGAGGTAGGAAAACATGCCTGTTTAAAAGGAAATGTATAATACAAAATGCAGTTTTAAAAAATATCGATACAAAAAAAAAAAACCCTCGCATTTTTAAAATAAAAAGGTAACATTTTTGAAAAAACAATGCAAGGTGCACGTGTGTTATTTAAATATTGCTCGCCAACAGACAAAAAATTTCGCCAACAGACAAAAGGTAAGCAAATAGAAAGGCCATTCATTAGTGTTGCTATAAAGGGCATGCCTAAAAGTAGAACTAATAAATAATATTGTTTTAAACTTATTTGGCGTTAATCAAAACTTTACTTTTCCTTCTTTTGTCACCATTTCACCGTTAAGTACAATATAAATACTTACTATAACCTAATAATATTTTTCATTAAATATTTCAAATAATACTGGCAAAACAAACCTCAAATGTAATGGTTTAGTTGAATCGCTATCTAACAGTTGCAAAGAAAATAAAACGTAATGCTGACATAAAAAATTTTTATGTAATAGATAGGTTTGAAGAATATACCTATGGAACAAACTTACTTTCAATCACCAAGAAATTTCGTCCCTGAATATTGTAATCAAAAAAGACTATTTTTCATAAGCGCTCTCTTCAAACTTCTTCGTTTTTCTTCGTTCACTGAAGATTTTTGATATTTATTAACTCTGACTTTCTGACATTAAGGAATAACAGCCTTTGCAGCTAAAAATTCCAGTTTTTCCATTTCAATCAATCCATCATATAGATTTGGTTTTATCACAATTTTGCATAAATTATTCGAAGCTTAAGCGAAAAAGCGGGAACTGAATTCGTGTAAGTCGAAGCATTATTACACATCGACAGAAACTAAAATTATCAAAAAGTAGTTTTAAAAAATCCGTTTTAAAAAAATTACTTTACAAAGGCAGAAGAATACACATACAAGCTCATCTCAAGCATCTATATGCAATAAGTGTTCCTACAGTCTTAGAGATATACAAGAAATTCTATAAAAGTAAGCAACTTTCAAGTTAAATACAGATTTCGACAACATAGAATAGCGCTATCTGGATTTTAAAATCAAACTTTGTTTACATATATTACTTTCTAAGGCAACGGGATAGTTTTCAGGATGATTTTATTGAGCATAATAATAATAATAATAATATATCTATTTTCACAGTATTGCCAAATTGAGATTCCCACGAAAAATACCTATTTTCAAGCTGAATCGATTCAGTTCTCTAGAAGCCATCGATTCTTCAAATCGGAAAGCAAGAAATTTCAGATGATACAATTATCGAGTGAATTCGGAAAAACGTTCTCAAATCAGTAATAAGTCAACAAATATCTCCGAAACAAATGAATCACAATTATAAATTTAACAAGAGAAAAGAAAAAAAAAGTGTCGTCTCAATGAGATCTTTTGTTTTCAGACTGAATACAATGTTCTCTTCATTTTTTCACTTCTTGTGAGTGCAAGAATTTTTCTTTTCTACAACTGTTTGCTCAGAAGGCGTGGAGGGGAGAAGAATTAAAAAATAAATGGCGTCGAAATAGAGAATTCATTCCAAGATTCCATGGAACAAAGTGCGCCGTCGATGGCAAGGTAAATACGATTCGTAAGAAATGCTTTGAATTCGTCATCTCATTATCCGTCGTCTGGAGACCAGGCAATTGCCATCCAATCAGAGAGAGAGAAAAAAAAGGGCGATTCGACGACTGTACTCTTTAGAAGTTCTTTTGTGAAGTCACACATTTCTAATTACCCCAAGAACAATCAGCGCCCCCTTCGGGAGAACCTTAGGAAACATTCTTATTCGTCGGCGGAAGACAAAAGGGGTTGTTTGCACTGCTAGGCGCGAATCTTCGCTGTGCTTTTGTGTAGCGAGGCGAAGACAGGAGCGAACCAGAAAAATGGGGCCGCGTTCCTGCGAAACAAAGGCAGGGCGGCGGCGAGGGACAGTGGCGCAAGTTGGTCGCCACCCCTGCCACTACACGCTCCAACCCTTCTGTTTCCTTGTAGAAACCAGGCGAAATGGCGGCAGACATAACTAATCATATATCTGCTTATTATTATTGCACAAAATACAAACTTGATACTTCCGAATAAACTGAGCATAGTTACGAAATAGTACATTATTGACAAAATTTTAACTGTTTTCATAAAAAGACACAGAAAAAAAAATCTATCGTTATAGTTTTCCAAGTTTATACTCTTTTCATAGAATGACTGCTACAGCTAATTTTTTCCTAGTCAAATCTGTCATCAAATAAACGAAAAACATGAATAAGATTAAGAATCTATTATTATTGCAGGCAATACAGCCTGAAAAAAAAATCTATCTTTATAGTTTTTCAAGTTTATACCTTTGCACAGAATAATAAGTGGTATATCAAATGACAGTGTTTTTTCCTAGTTAAATTTCTCATGAAATAAACGAAAAACATGAAATCTAATATTTGCTTATTATTATTGCCCAAAACACAAGCCTGATATTTCCGAATAAACTGAGCAAAGTTTCAACGTTTTCATGAAAAAATACAGAAAAAAATTCTATCTTTAAAACTTTTCAAGTTTATCCGGACCCCTTTGCGTAGAAGTCCGGGCGGTACATCAAATCGCAATTTTTTTTTTTAAAATCCATCATCAAACGAACGAAAACACATGAATAAGCTTAAGATTCTCAGATACATTATATATACATTGAGATAACATAAATGTGCCATATAATTGAGAGGTTGAACAATCTCATAGGTTAAAAGATTATTAGCTGCGTCTGTTGTATAATGAAAAGACACTGGTTCAATTTTCGAAAGAAAAATTTTTCGCACTTCATAACTTGTTTGCATTCGATGATTTTGAAATCCATAAAACAATATCTGGTTCCCGAAAGTATTAACGGTTCCAATTATCAAATAGTTAAGAATCTGAAATTTCATTTTTCAAGGCCAGAATTTTAATTTGGAATTAAGTTAATTGCTTTATTTGATTTGTATGTTAATACTTTAATACACTTTAAAATATGGAAAACCCGATAATTTAGAATTATCCATTTATTACAATAAATATAAAAATAAAATACATCAATATATGCTCTTTTCACATCTATTTTTTCCCCAATGTAACAGATATTTTCTAATATGTTACATCATGTATAGTTACAGCTGCTGTGGATGTATCAATTATAAGCATACTTTCTGAAGCATTTAATAACCCGTTTGATTCGTCTGGTCTTTTTGTCAATGAATTTTCATTTAAAGAAAGGCATTAATACAGAAGTAAAAATTTATATTTTTTTCAAATATTTAGCGAAGTACTGATCGTACAGGATTTGAAAATAACAACAAGATAGTTTTCCAAAGTAGTAATAATCCATCATTTCAATAAGGATCAGAATCCATCTTCTACTGACTATTTTATCATAGAACCCTGACCAATTTTTGTGATTCCAAAATAAAAAGATTAAAATGTCCAACAATATCTTATTTCCGAATATTACAAATTCTGTATTAAGTTTGTTAGATTTGATTGGTTACTTGAATGAAATAAAACATGAATATATAAGTAAACCTGATTATATAATTGATTCTCCATAACCATTTCTGCGATGCACTTCGGAACAATTTCATCGGACTCACGCCCGTGTCGTTCTGAACGATCGAATAACGGCACAGAACAAACACGGAAACATTCGACGCGCTTCCTTCAAGACACGTTTTGTTCATTTCTACAATCGTGGCACATTTTTCCACAAAATTCGAACTGACGGTGCGAACGAAATTCAGCGATAAGAAGACGACTTATCGCAATCTATATTATCGCTCCCTGAATGTTCTTTTTGCCCCAAAATGGAACGCCGCCCGTTCGAGCGAACGCGTTCTCAAATTACAAGGGAAAGAAACGACTCCCGATATTACCACTTGTTTGAAAAATTAGTAACTGGTTCATTGGCATGAGTATGTCGACTAACTACTTTCAAGATATATTTGAATAAAAATGTGGTAACAAAATGATTTTTATAAAAATCCGAGTCACACAGAGAGTGATTTTTCCGAGGATGCTTCAGTTTCATTCGTCTGAAGCTTTGATTTACTTAAGAAAGAAAAGATTTCACATGTTGAATTTATAGGTGATTACACATGGCTACTCGTGATTTTCTTTCAAGTACAACACTGGGCATGATAGAGCGAAGAAAATGAGCACATACTATATAACGTTAATTATAAAATGGAAGAAGATTCGATATGGGCATTTGGATAATTCATTAAGAAAAAGCTTATTTTTCAAATAAAAAAAGTAAATTTTCTTTCAACATAAATCATTTTCAAACAATATTATTTTACAAACTTACATACAGAATTAAAATATCACTATCTGAATAGTTAAATGTTTCGCTATCTTATTATTTTTCACTGCAGAATAATTTATCTGCAGATTTAGTTTTCCTTGAAACTGATCTGGAGAATTCGAGCTCGGAAAATTCTGCTGTACACATATTTTTCTAAATACAGACAACTTCATCTCCATTTACCTTCATGTGACATAAGAAGCTTAAGTCGCACTAATTTAATTTTAGAACTCATTGCCCATTTGTCAGGAATTCGAAAATACGTAATGGTAGAACAACATACAGATATTGTGCACATAGATGTTGGTTGATAGATGGAATTGCATTTGAGACATTAATATGTAATTAAATTTGTCAAGTTGGTATATAGATTTACATTTGTCATGTTGGTATATGGAATTACATTTGTCATGTTGGTTGATATATGAAATTACAGGACATGTTGGTTGATAGATGGAATTAATTTGTCATGTTGGTTGATAGATGGAATTAATTTGTCATGTTGGTTGATATATGGAATTACATAACATGTGGGTTGATAGATGGAATTACATTTGACATGTTGGTTGATATATATTAAGTTTGTCACGTGGTAACATTTGAATAAATTTTTCATTATTATAAGTAAATTCTTCTTTACTATATTAAAAAATATATCCATAGCATCTTCAGACAATCTTTCTTATGAAAGGTTTTAGGTGTAGAATAACAATCTCTGGTTCCAACGCCATCAAACCACAGCTGATGAAGTATTTTACGTAAATTTGATTTAATATTTGGATATGCCAAATTCGTTTTTTAATTAATTGAAATGATACATATAAAATTCAGTAGAATTTAAAATCATACTATATGTGTGGGTGGAGGGGACGGGGAATCCATGTGTGGATGAATGGAAAACAACATTGTTGAATTTCAGCTTTGTGCCGTAGCTACCAGAATTTCTTAAGCTATGTGACACAGCATTTCTAATCGCAAATAAAATTTAAAAATCTTAATAAATTATTCCACACTGAATGATAAGCTGAAACTTTTTTTTTGTCTGTGAATGAGCTATCTAATTCACCGGATCAATAACTACTTTTTACTCATTTGCTCATTTAATTGCATTGGAATCGTGAAAAAAATGATCAAATGAAAATGTGTTTAAACTAGAGACATTAAGAAACTAAACCAAAGATATTCAAGATAGTTAGAACCAGAACTAAGATAACTCTAATAAATTGAACTCATTTTTCACAGAAAAGAAAAAAGCGAAACAGAATTTTTGATTTACAGAATTCAGATTCTATTGTTAAGATTTCTCATCCTTATAAAATGCTTTAAAACTCACCCGTTACCAAGGTTCATTCGAAAAGATGAACTTACAGCAGGAATTTTGTAATACAACGGAAAGATTTATTATAACAAATATCATCTACAAACAACTCTTGCAAATTCTCGATTTCATCGCGTCTGCATCCATGATTTATTCGTTGTAATTCAAGCACATTGTCATGTTTCCCATGAAGTGATTCATCACCAAGTTAAAGACACTAAATGTCGTTCGAATCGGGATCCTCCATTCTGAAATCCAACAAGGGTTGACGGAACGGAACACAAACCTTTTCTTTCGCTTTCTGGCCCGATTGCTGCTTTTGATATTAGCAGAAACGGACAGACAGAAAGTTTTGATTTGTTCCACCAGACAAACGGCACTTGACACACAAAGAGTGGACGGCGGTTTCGTTTCGTCCATGAAAGCGCCAATGGTCAGGGGTGTTCATCGCGTAATTGCCATTCAGCGGCTGGTCATCGGGCAGAGATGGAGATCGCATTGTTGGCGCGGAAGATGAAAGATCCCCCCATTCTTCGAGAGCCGCTTTTGTGCTGTCAATCGGCAGCGTTAATGCGCTCACAATGGGCAGAGACAAAGGTCCGCATTTGACCCTCGGCAGGGACCGGAAAGGTCATCATGGAACAAAGACACAGATACTTTCGCTTCATTCGGCTCTCTGTAGTAGTGGTGGTGGACAAAAATCTCCAAGCACGCGCGCGCGCACAAGATAGTGGAAGACTTGTAGCCAATGGTGAAAGAATGGAGGCGGATCCAACCAGAAATCAAATCTTTTCGATGATTCCTGATTCCTGCAACCCTGCTTTCACAATCAGATTTCGGTATTTGAAGAGTCTTCATTTCACTCGAATTGTATCTACTAATGATTATTAGGGCTACAGTCGAATTCTGAAATGGTTAAAATAATGTTTGGTAACTGGCTTCCATCTAATATCAAAATTTGGCCTCCATTTCAGCAACTTGTACATGAGGCCAGCACTAATAAAAAATATTTTTAGAAAATTGCATCGTGTTGCTAGAAAATAATATTAATGAAACAAAACACAACTCCTTAGAAACTTTATATGGACATTTTTAATCATTTACCCTAAATTATCATAATCAATGCAGCATTTCAATCAATGCATGCTACTTTATTGGCATGATCTTATTTATTTTCTATATAGTTACAAATTTCAAGAATATCATCCAATATTGATGATTCTGTTTTGAGGTGCAATCCTTTAAAAACAAATCTCAGAATATGTTCAAAAATAGATATAGGGATGTTTCAGGTGCGGTAGTTAGGTCTCGCCATCCTGGTGAGTACAGAAATGGTGTACAGTCGGCTACCCCCTATGGATGAGGGGACGTGTCTTCTAGGATTGAGTTTGTACTGTGGTCGGCGATGGCTTTTAGGACTTAACCCCAATACCCAACTATGGTGTCGCCTATGCCCTACCAATGATTCAAAATTTCGGGCGGATCGGGAAAAGTCGTTTCTGACATTTAAAACTTAAGTTTAAACGGATGTTTAATTTAGTGTGCATTCCCAAGACGTTCTGCAGTATTTTGTCAGCATGTCTAAGAGTTTCATGTTTTCAATAGGTAAAAGAAAATAAAGTAATTTAATTTTACAGGACAATTCTTTTTAATTAAGACCGCGAATGCGTAGTGATAGATTATTGTCGCTATTCTATCAATCAAAATTAATACTGTGTTTCTAAATGATTAATTTAATTCTTGCAACACCCCAAGGGCAAAAACATTATTATGTCCCCGGGGGGAAACGAGTCGCCAATTCATACTATATTATTGGGTGTCCACCTTTCGAACGGGTCTATATTTGCTACTGAATGCCATATTTATGTGAGTCGAATACATTGTTCTACATAACTATTTCTGATTATAGCATTTCTTAAAATGAATTAAAATGCAGTTTTGTGAATACGTGATATAACTAAGGTTTAAAAAAATACCCGTCGACTGGCAAAACATTCCATATCCAATGAATAGGCTTGGGTAAAAAATTAATTAAACTCCCCTTCGACCTCGACTCCGAAATTAGGGCCGACGTGAGTTAAAAAAAAAAAAAATTAAAAAAGGCTTAAATCAACCACAAGACAAACTATTTTAATACATCTTTAATACTCTCTTTATTTAAAAACTCGAAAAAAAAATACGATACGGTGAATTTTTTTTTTTACTTTTGATATTTTGTTAAGCAATCCACTTTTCTCTGTCTCATCCCTCTCACGAGACAAACGTTTTTTAAGTAACTTTCGAACATTCAAACACTTAATCTGGGGGGAGGGGAGAAAAAAAAAGGGAAAGAAAGGGAAAACTCACTCCAAACGATTTAACAGAACAAGCGAATCAATTAATGAAGACACTCTCCAAATAAATTTAATAAAATGGATGTTGATGGGGGGAAAGCGACAGAAAAAATTCCCCTCCCCTTTTATCGCAGGTTTTTTGGCGCCGCGCAAACATTCGAACGCGGGGGTGGCAGAGAATGCGTAGGGGACAGGAGAGAGAGTCGATACCCATTATCCCCACCCTCAACAACCGCTTAATCGAAGAGGAAAAACAAAAAAATATTTAACTGCCACAATGGGTTTCGCATCTATCTGCCAATTAGTTTTTAAATCCCCCCTTCCCTGGAGCACTTATCGCTTGCTACGCCCCATGGGTGAGGACAGAAGGAGAGGCAGGGGCGTGATGGTGCAGACGATATCGTGAAGACGGCGATCTGCTTCGGGTCAACGGTTGCAGTGAACAAGACGCTGCCTAATGAATCGTCCCTGGGAAGGGGATGCGATTTTTTTCCCTTCTTTTTTTTAAGAGTGGCATCTGCAAGAGTGGAGGAAAAAGTTGAGAAGTCAAGGGCCAGGATTCACCTGTTGCTCTTCTCTAAGCAAACGATGTGTAATTTTTTTTATGTTATTCAAAACGTACGTAATAAAACATACCCAGAAGGAACAGGAATTTCCGCCCAGAAATTGTTTTATTACCAAGTTATTAATAATTTCAGATATTTCAATGTAATGTTTATTTTTATATATTTCTTTATAAAAAAAACTTTTTTGAAAACTACGGGGGGGGGGATATGAAATGCTAAATAAGATCCTGATGTATTTAATCCCTTAACTATTTTTTTAATTATCTAATTAGATGAATGATTATATAATAAGAATTTTAATGACCTAATTCTGGAATGTACTGCTTTATAGATTCAATTAAGATTCTTTACAGATTCAATATACGAAGTGTTCATGGATTATGCGCCATTTCTTTATCGAATCTTAGTTTTAGTCTTTGAATAATGATTTAATTTCAACTTAATAAATCCGAAAAGCGATCATTCGATTCTCATCTGATACACTCTATCCCTAGGTATGACGATTATGAGATACCTGTTGATACCTGTTAGAAGAAATTAATGTTAAGCAGTCTTAATCGGTTGTGTAAGGAATAAGAATTTATATTTAAAATGAAATTTGTCTCTACTCAGCTCTTTTTATGATCTGAAAATACATATAAAACTTATTTGTAAAGTCCGACAATCTCTGGCATATATTTCTTAAATTCCTGGTTTCGGCTTCGGACTGGAGGGTATTCAGGTTCGAGACCCGATTTCACCCAAGAACCTTTGTGCAAGCGAGTCTGGTGCACGTTAAATCCATCCGGGCCAAATGCCCTGCCGCTGATGTGGTGTGGTGTGGAGAAGGAGGGGGGGGGGGTGCCAGCTCATATGTCGTCCTCGTCATATGATCGCGGTTCAAAATGACGAGGTCTTTTCCAAAATAGCCCTAGGTTGCTTTACAACGGAACGTTAATATAACTAAACTGAACTAAACTGTTAAATTCCTACATTCTGTGAATTTCAGCTGTTTATTTTCAAGAATCGATTAATACATTTAATCATGTACTATTTATTTTATTGGGCATTAAAGAAATATGCCTTATTGTAGCAAAAACTTTTATGCACTCATTTGTAACTCTTTGATTTTTATCAACTTGAGACTTTACCATATATTTATCCTCATACAGGATGTAGCATGAAAATGAACAACGCTAACTAAGTTAGTAGTCTTTATTGAACTGTCTTTAGAATCGTCAAAGAGATAAGAAAGTTCCTATGCACGTCTATCCAACGCAAACTCCTCTTGCGAGCGAAATCCAGCGCACAAGGGCTCCAGTAACATCCTCTCAGACTTGCAGCTTCATTTCCCATCTATTTTCTCGCCTGTGCATTTCCTCGTCCTTACACGTCTCGGGGGAGACAAAATCCCATCTCCCATTGGCTGATAAGCCGAAGACAACAAATGATCCGTTCTCTCCGTAGCAATCGGACGCGTCCACTTTCTGACCTCTTCGCGCAGTCCAGATTAGACCAAGACATTAATTAGAATGAGGGAGGCTTTCCTAAGCCGTTAAGTAGGCTGCGCATTGTCTTGACTTAGCAAACAATGATTCCCTGCTCCAAGAACATTTGTTGATTCTGTCGCTTTCCGCTTAAGAATCTGTTCAAAAGAGGGGGAGGGGGGCAGCTCTGTGATTCGATCTTCCAAGGTCTGGCATTGTCATCCACCCTCTAGAATGCACCGAAGACTGAATGCATGGGGCGATGGGTTCGGTCGGAATTAAACGATACACGGAATTGTTTTGTTCAACTTTGAAATCCAGCGTCGCGTTAAGAAAGGACAGAAGCGATTCTTCGCCGGATACGGGGGAAGATTTAATCGCGGCACCCACCGACACAAAAGAAAACGGGCGTTTTGACTCGATTATTTAAATTGCGCCGTTTGCATTATCCAGAAATGTATCGAGAATGCACCCTAAGATTTCCCGTAACTGGAGTTAAGTTTAGCACTAGGTGGTATTGTTCGGGAATAGTTTTAGGCTGTTTACTCTCATTTGATTGCGAATATTCTCCCAAATAGAATGCTGACATTTTTACTGTTTATAATCAATGATTTGTACTTCATTGATTATTCTACAAAATACGTCAATAAAGTTTTTTTTTTTTCGTACACTAGTTAAAATAACATTTTTTATAAGCTGGTACCCGGTGCGTTGCTGCCACAGAAGAAATAATTTTGGAAATATCGTGGGAAATTTGAAATAACTGTCTTGTTTAATTAGGAATGATAGAAAGAATGATATTTATTTTCTTGTCGATAATGAACACATTCATTGAAATCGAATGATATATAAAGGAGAAGTATAAATAATATGTATTCTATTTTTTTTTTTGACATTATTCAAGTATACTTTAGGGTAGACAATATTTTTTTGTCCTTACGTCTTCAGCAAAAACCAATTTCTTGGCTTTCCGACTCGCGAAACACTGAGCATGAGGAAAACCTGGATTTTTCTAGGTTCAAAGCAATAAATTGGCAAAGTTTTATCACAATCGGATGAATGGTATTGCGGTGCATAAAATATGAACAAACAAAAATTCATTTTTATATATTATATGCACTAGATGAAACTGAATTTCAATAGTACGAATATAACGATAAATAAGCATTACAGGCTATACAAAAAAAGTGAACATTAAATATATATCACCAATAAATATGATGATGTTTTTAAAATTATATTTAGATAAAAAATATACACATTTTCTTAATTAAATATATATTTAATATATTCGCAATATATTTAATTTTAGTTTCTTGTCAACAAAATTTAATCAATTAGTTTCTTCCTTTGTATTTTACTTTCATGAATATGAAAATGCGAGTAGAGAAAAAAAAAAGAAGAAGGAAATCTCTCTATACTTTTTGCCAATTGAATAACTTTGCGATCTGATTTGAAATAGTTTGTTTTTGTCTTTAAGGATAATTCATTCTCATAAAACGTTCAAAGCCATTA
>JAPMOR010099599.1:37058-47510 GCA_026543865.1 Argiope aurantia
TCAAAGCCATTAACATGTGCATCATCTATGAATAAGGTGAAACGTTTTCCTACGTGCCTTTTGGCTGTACCATTTGGAATACGAAACTAAACAGCTTTCATTTTAAATGAAAGAATTTATAGCAGAATATCAATAATTTGTGTTTGTAAATAATATTTATTCAAATATGTCAATTATTTTTAATAGATAAAAATTACACTTAGAACTATTTATTTTGGCGTAATGATATCCCTGCTTCCAACTAGAGTGATCCATGAACGATTACACCAGGTGTCGCAAACTCAAGTGGCATCACCAAATACCACAGGATAATTCTGCTCTGCCGTTAAATATATCATCAGCAAACGGTTATAAGAATTGGAAATGAGCTAAATTAATATAACAGATTTCCATCGGGGTGGCTAACGAGAAAATGTTCGAATTCCATCGGGCGGTACGAGCAGCTGACCCCTCTGTCCAAGAAAGTGACCAGAGAACGCGATTCTTGCATTCCGTCCCAATTTCGCCAAGACTCGGGTCTCCGGGGCGACCGCTGATGGCCGCCCAATCGAATTAGCCCTTAATCGTCGTCGGCTGATGAGGACTCCGCAATTAACGGGGCAACCTCCCACACCCCCTCACTAAGGGGAGAATTTGCATACTGCCATTGGCATGCCTCAATATGGAGAAGAGGGACTCACCTTCCGACTGCACGCAATTGCTGTTACAGAAGTGTCAGAGTTCTTTCTAGAAAAAACAGTTTTAAAACATAGAAAAGACAAAGGAAGAAAGAGTTTTATAGAAATGACAGAATTTTACAATATAGAAAAGACAGAGAAAGAAAGAGTTTTATAGTAAAGACAAAGTTCTACAACACTCATTTCAAATAGTAACAGTACATAGCTACATGCATAACGAAAAATGTCATTCATTTAACTGTGTATTTATTTTTATGCCGGCGTCAAAAATGTCGTTCTTGATACAACATTCAATTATTTAATTCAATTCAATATAAAAAATAAAACGTCAGCCTATTTTTGGAGCTCATGTTCACAATGTTCATTGCCTTTAAATGTGGTAAGTACGCTTAAGCTATAACAAAACAAACAAAATATTTGTGCTGTTCAACAATATGTAAAGTTATGACAAATTCTTGAAATATTTAAGCTTTTATTTAATTTATGCCCACATATTACATATTATCATTCCCTTCAGAACATGTTAATTACATACTCAAGGTTGTTTCATTTCCGACACAACAGAAATTTATATAATTTTTATATATTTTCTAGTACATATCGCTTAAACTATCAACAGCAAAGAAATTGCTAAATTAAATCATATATATTCTGCGCTATTAGTTCTTGCCTAATCCTTTTAGCTTGTTTGTATTTTTCTTTGTGCGGTTGCAGTTAACACCTGCGCGATCACAATTTTTTTTAAATTGTTGTGAAGGTCATCTGCAAGCTAATCGCTTTTTTGAACCTTGTAACTTGAAATGTTTTCAAAAGCTTCGCACAACCGTAATCTGAAGATTTTTTTTTTTTTTAACTAAAGAAAATAATGGTCAGGCCATTTATTTTTTATAGACTTTGAACTCTAAACAATTTTTATGGCAGATTAAATTTTGTTAAGTCTTTACCAGAAAATTTATTTTTAATGACAATATTTGAAAGGTAACGAACAATCAAAAAACGCTTCGATTTGATATCACAAGCTGAATTAACAATTTTTCTGGAATTACTTAGTTATATTGCCATCCAGCATCAAACTTCAAACATCTTGACTAATCGGATTTTAAAGCATTGAACATTTAAACTAATTAAAACATTAATCTGACGATCACTAAAATGATTTTCTTCTGGCATAGCCAGACTCTAAGAAAATTTCAATAGAATATTTCTTCTTATGTCGTTATTTAAAACTCAAAACTCGTTTTTAACGTCACAAAAGTACTAACGATTTATCAGTATTTACCTGGATATGTTGGACTCCAGTTAACTGCTTTCAAATATCTGCTCATTTTTAATTTGCATTTAACCCCGGTATGACGGCCGCGAGATGAAATCTTGGAGCCCCCGACGATGGGTCATCCCCCACTGACCAGGGAGCGCAGGACGCCGCCCCGGGTCAACTCATCGTCCAGGGATTCCATCCGTTCCCAATTTCCGGGGCGACCGATGCGAGTATTTTTACATGATTCGTTTGCTGCCCTTGAGATTGATAGCCGTCTCCGGCCCTACAGTCGAATAACGCCTTTCTCTACCTGTAATCCAAATTCGTTCGAAATTCATTTACTGGAGTTCGAACGCCATTGGTTAAAGTGGACTTCCGCAAACTGATGTCTTGATCCGAACAAATTCCAACTTATGGAATTATTAATAGAAATATGCGAGTGGTAATTTGTTCAGATAGTATGTAATAAGAAATTTAATTGTCTTATAAACTTCATTTCATATACAGGATTGTATTGGAGAGTACCACTCTTATTTTCTAAGTTTGCCAATAGATTTTTAAAAAAATTCTTTGCTCAGGAAATGACGACAATTTAATTATGATCAAATTAATTCTGCTAACGATAGTGCGAAATCTACCCGAATATTTACAAAATTCTGATAAATAACTTTCAATACGTTTCTAAGATATTAAACATCGCATATATTTCAAAACAATATAGGTTTAAATGTCTAATGTAAAGTATCATTATAGTCATAATTATATATTTTATTAAATATTTAAAACCACCCGTATTTGGGTTAGCAAAATACTATAAGTGCAATGGAACTTATTTAATTTCCAAGTTGATAATACTACAATAAAAATAGGTTTATTCGAAAATCGAATTATATAAAAATTCCAACTTTAAAAACATTAGATTTAAAAATGAGTATGATAAACGATGACTTTTGAATAAAAAAAAAGACCGCAAAGATTTATCTTTAATATTTAACATTAAAAAAAATAGCCAAAAAAATACACTGTACGTTATTATCTATACTTATATAAAGCTCAATGCGTGTGTGTGTGTTGGCGCACTACAGACCAGACCGTTTGACCTACAGTTACCAAATTTGGTACATGTATACCTTAGAGGTCGAAAATGTGCACCTGGGCCCTTTTTTTGAATTTTTAATTAGCATTTTAATTATTAACTAAAAACTTACTTTCAAGCCAAAAAAAATTTTCGTTTTCCCCCCCCCCAAATGGAAAAGGTTTTGTTCCCCCCCCCCCCACTCTAATGAGGCTAGGGTTAACATTTTTCGGCCGATTATTTCAAACGATTCTGTTTATTTTCTTACTGTTTTATGCATTTAAAATTAAACATTGTTAATTAATCGATCTTTTAGATTCATTCCGAAGTGCTTTTGAATTAAAATAAAACAAAATAAAGGAAATTAAAAATTTCTAATCTGCATAGCGTTACCCCAACTGGCGTAGAAAAATTCACGAATTTGCATTACCGTAACTGGCGTTGAAAATTCACGCATGCGCATTGTGTTCTGATTGTTGACAACTATTATCAACGGATGATTCTTGATTTAAATTATTTTTAGGTTAGTTGCATGCTTTTGTAATTAAATTGTATTTATGTTAGTTATATATTTTTTGTATATGCTTGTAGTTTTAAGTACATCGTTTTTTTAAGTAGTTTTTTTAAAACCTGGTTTCGACCGATTATTTTAAACGATTCATTTTATTTGATGCATTTAAAATTAAACATTGTTAATGAGTCGATCTGTTCAGGGTGAATCTGAGAAAATTTTATTGACAAATTCTTGAGATATTACATAAATTAAGAAAGATATTCTTTAGTGCCCATAAAGTTTAAACGCTCAGTGACTCTGTTATCAGTAATCATATTATAAAAAATGCTTTGTTTCAGTAAAAAATATTATTATATTAATTGCAGATTAATTCTTTCCACTTTAATTTAAAGCATAAATTCTACGGGAACTAACAGAAAATTAGAGAGATGCATATTACGTTATGACTGAAGGTCTTTATAATATTATGAGTGAATTATATGACTATCAAAATTCAAAGTTTTAAAATATTTTGATGAAGAATCTATTAAAGTAGGAATTGTGTGAAATATTTAATTATTAAAATTTAAACGAAAATTAAGATTGGCGAACCGGCTGGTCGCCAATGGCGGCTAGTTATTAATAAAGCAACAATCGCTTTGATTTAAAAAGTTCCAAACTTTTAAAAATAAAAATTAAATAAATAAACAAGAAAATATAATAAATAAACAGTTTATAGGACTTCGAATGCAACAGTTGCACAATAAACCATTCAAAATAAATAGTGCGCTTTATATGCAACGAAATCAACTTGTTTTTAAAAGTTGATATTATTATTATTGTTTTTGATGGAAGATGCTACATTTGACTGAATATATTGCGTTTATATTGAAACAAGCATAATGAACAAAAGATACTACCATATTTAGCATTTAAATGGTAGTAGATACCTAATTAGTAATTAGGTATCTACTAATTAGGTAATATTAGTAAGATACCTAAATTTTTAGATATTATTTCGAATTAAATGCGAAAAATTAAAATTACAGATAAAATTTTAATATAATATCAACAAAAAAAAAAAAATCAATGCAACGAGCGATGATTCAAATTAAACAAAGATCGAAATTGTGAATCACAATAGTATTTTATTCCTACTATTGACAACAGTTATGAAAAACCAAAATGGTAAATTCAAAAATATTTACTTGTATTCGTCACGTATATAGGAACTGTACTATTTACATGTGCATATGGAGTCAATACATGCCGAATACGCCGAGTCAATGAATTTTTAATTCAACAGAACATTGCGTTGGATAGAAAAAAAAAAGCAAAACAATGTGCAATAAAATGGCCCGTTACTACATACACACACACATATATATGTGTAATGTATATATATATATAAAAAGAATCCTTTTTTTCCTATTTATTAAAAAAAAACTTTTAAGCAATTTCTATAAAAATTCATATACATTTTCTAAAATGAAAATTTGATATATACAATTCTTTAATTTAGCTAATTAATACAAATCTTTAATTCAGATAATTAATACAAATCTCTAAATTGGCAATTTAACAACAATATCAGAAGGCCGAACAGATGGTTTTAAAATAAATAATAATTGAAAAAACATTCTTCAAAATAGCGAATTATCAACTGAAAAAAAAATCTTCCTCTATTTTAACAAAGCCGGAATATTCAGGACGTGGCAAAAAAAAAAAAAAAGAAGCAAACCATTTGCAAGCTGAAAAGATGACAATCAAAAAAAGAAGAGAAGGGAGGAGAAACGGAGATGGAACAAACAAACAAAAAAAGAAGATCGACCCCTCGTTTTGTTTGTATGGAAAAGCACAGAAGAGGGGAGGCATCCGTTACGTATCGCATCATCGCACGTTAATTCGAGTAATTCTCTGCATCTCAAACAACGCCATCTATCAGATTAGAAGAAAAATAAAAACTCGATTTTTTTTATTTCCACTTTTTGTATTATGATAAAATGAATTGTTTTTAAAAATTAAATGAGAATAAAAAAGGTATATTGAGGTAAACCTTATCCGAAACAAGGTTAAAATTTATAAAATGGTGTATCAATATCTTATGAAGCATGATTAATTAAAATTAATTATCTTTTCATCAGTATTTTGAAAACTGGAATTTTTTTGGGATTTAAGTGACAAGTAAGATAATATTTTTAGTTTCCATTCATTATTTACAGTTTTGTTTTCAGTAGTTAAAAAGAGTATATTGTTTACAATGAATAAAAGATTTTCATTAAATGGTTTTATCCTACAAGTGTTTATCATATAAACAAAATAATAATGTAGTATAAATATATTGATGTCATTATAATATAGTAAATAAATTTACTGAATAAAATTAAACATATTTAAAATTGGAACCAACTACATAAGCTATTTAAAATAATAGACTAAATATTTACCAATTATTTAAAAAAATCAGCATTCTAAATGTAACCCTTGTATTTTATCACATTAATCAAATATATATCTGCTAGTTTTTTTTTTATACAAAATTAAAACATGTTTCCTTACAGTTCTGTAAAATTCATCAGAAAAGCTGTAAACAGGGGATTATTATTATTTCTCATATATATCATTATACTTGAACAGGGCAGTTAATTATTTTGATGTTAGTTTTTGTTCGTAAATGTTTAAACAAGCGTTTTAAAACAAAAGTAAAAACAAAGATGACGCACTCACATCAGAAACGTAGAATGAAAATGAAAAATAGAATAATACAAATCGTTTATTTAAAAATAATAGTACATACAAGTCAAAATGGAATGCCAAACTATTGAGATTTACTATTTCAAAAATAGAAGTCAGCTAAAACAGTAATTTTTTTGTTTGTTTGACTTAAAAGTTTTAAATAACTAGTAATTAGTTGAAATATAACTTGTGAAAAATTTCACGGCAGACTGTTTTTCCTTGGCCTTTTTAATATTTGTACAAAAATTAAAATTAAATGATTTTTTATTCTGGAGTATATATACCAATTTTAGAGTAATCATAATATTTTTCTGAGAAAAAATGGAATTAGGAATTTGTCATCCCTTTCATTCTCTTCTTTCTTTCGATAACGAAATAGACAGATTAGAGCATTAGAAATAATTAGTCCCATGATAAAAATTGTGTAATTTTTAAAAAATTAAAAAAAATTACTATTAATTCTATTTTTAGGAAACTAATTTTTGTTCATTTTAATTCAAACGGTTATAACTTCAAAAAAAGAAGAAAAGAAAAGAAATCAATAGAATTGTCAATAAATAAACTCAAAAAATTAAATTAAAGTAATATAAGCAACAATAAACAAGAATTATATATATATATTTATTCATATACTTGAGCAACGGTTGAACGAAAGAAAAAAGAAGCTTCCAAATACATTCCATATATATAAACAATTAAAAAATTACATAAGACGTGCATTCAGTGATTCAGTAATAACATTTCAAATTATTAAAACTATTTTTTCTTTATTACATCATTGGAAGTTTAAAAAAAAATGCTTTGTAAAACACATACGAACTCACTCATAATTGGTATCGATTAAATAAAAATATTTGAAATAAAAACTCGTATTCTAATTTGATTATTTTTTATGCATTTCCGAACCCGCCCACAGTACTTTTCTTTTTAACATTGTTCTTTTAATAAAACAGACTTTTTCATCATTCATATAATATATACATAATGTATTCAAAATTATTGTGATTTTGATTATGGGAATAGAACGATTAGGATTATGGGAACATGATTTCAGTAATAATAAAATAATTATAGCAGAGTAAAACATTATTATTTATTTGGAAATAGCTTGAAAAATGAAGTACCAATAAATAATTGAAGGGAGAAAATATCGTATCTAAACTTTTTTGAAGAACTACGTGCAAATTTTCAAGAGCGAAAAATATTATTGTATTCCTTTCTTTCCTTTTTTAAAATTTATATACTTCCCAGGCATAAAATCATTCACAGACTTTTAAGCGCAGTGTAATTGAAATTAGTTTCAAAGAATTAAATCTTGATTTTGTGTTTTTGTTGGATTCCCTGGTTCTTAATCAAAATCCCTCAACTTTGTTTCCAAAAGTTGGATATAAACAGCATATTTACTATCACTCTGAAGATAGGATTTAGCGATGCGAATTCAGTTATTAAGGGAACTTGTTTTTCATCTTTTGTCGTTGTTATTGTTTTTGCCTTTCGTTCTTGAATTTTAAACAGATGTATCGATTATTTCCTTACTTTAATTACATCATCATAATTTTCAACCCTCCATTAATTAAAAAAATGTAATATAAAATTATTATCATCTTCAAGAAAATGATCGATTTCTAACTTTTTGGGAATCACGATTGATTAAGTTTATGTTTAAAAAAATCACGTGGAAAACATATGGAGAAAATTCAGTTAACGTTTGCAACATGAATTTTTATGTTACGATGTTTCAAACTTAAGGTTCGAATACATTTCGATATTTGCATTTTTTCTTTTTGCTACTTGTAAATATCCCCCCCCCCAGGCTTTACCGCCAAGCGAACGAGAAATATCGCCTAGATGATTGGTTGCATTATGTATAATAGAGTTTGAAGATCTTGACGTAATCTGAAAATCGCCAAGCAGCAGGTGGTCGTAAATATTCACAAATATCATTTCTTTATTTAAATGAGATAACAAATATAACACATATTAATTTAAAATCATTACCAGATAATCTTTCATGTAATTCGGTAAAGTTTCTTTAAGGTGGAAAACGTTATTACTAATCAATCTGATAAATAAAATTACAGACATCGAGATGGTCCATTCCTATTAATATATGACATTAAAAATTTAAATTTTTAAATCCATAAAAATTTATCTTTATTTGTTTCATGTTAGTACAGTTTCAATTTTAATAGGAATTTCTTAAGAATTCTAAAATTTTGTGCATTTGTGAATTCTCAGCAAAATAAATATAATACTGGAATATTTTAAAGTTTTAATTATCAATATAATACGCAATTACAATATTTTGAAGTCTTAATTTTCAGTTCACTGATTCATTTAATCAAATTTTGATTGTATATGAATTTATTTTGATTGTATACAGTTAGCAAGTTTGAGATTTTTAAAAAATGACAATATTAATATTATTAACAATTAAATATAAAATAAAGAATAAAACCTGTAGCTGCGTTTACAAAATAAAAACTTATCTACCTTTTAATACAGTAATAAAAACGTGTTTAAAAAAATGTTTTTATTAAATTAATTTTCTATTTACTGGTATAGAATGAAAATAAGATAATTTACCTTCTTTAGATTCATTAGCAGCTAAAACTTTTGAATATATGTGTGTGTGTGTGTGTGTGTGTAATTATATTTTAAAATCTAATTTAGAGTTAATTAATTTCCAAAGTTTTGTCTTAAATTAGCTCATATTAACTTCATTCTAAAATAGTCTCTTATTTCCTGATCCCATTCCACTTTTTCTATTTAATTAATGCAACAAAACTCTGTGAAAATGCTTTAGTCAGAGGTTCCCACACCCCGAGTAAAGGGATAAAATACTGTCCAGCTAAGCACATTCTTTTAAAGGATCCCTATGATTCCCTTACCTGTGATTGGCACGTGTTAGAAATCCCTATTAAAATCTCACAGTATATATATTCACAGAGATAAAATTTTCATTAGCTTTTCCTCATTTCGTTTTGAGTCGCTCTGTATTGTGCTCGTCGCTTCTGCTTGTTCAAAAGTCCTGTCTTCTGGGACGAAAATAAAACGAAGTTAAAAAATCGAAAGTCTTTTCATTGTCTTCAAAACTGTCTTCTGCTTCAAAAATTATATGCTTATATATGAATCCTGAAAAAAGAATTTAGTAACAACGGTATATTGATTGATAAGAGAGATTTTGAAACTATCGAAAAAGAAAGAAAAGAAAGATTCAATAGTTACAGTGAAAGCACGTTAGAAGGTGGTTTATGTAAAATTCCATTAATTTTTATTTAATTACGATTTTAATTAACTTCCTAATTAGACGACATATCCTATTTGGAATACTTACTATTGTTTAAATTAATAAAATAATATAAAAGCATTTGATACTTTGAAGCATTCTTAAATGATTTTTGCGTTTTAAGTTATTTTAGCTTTTACTTAATTGCAGATTTAAAATTAAAAATTTAGTTATTCGATGTACGAGTTTGATTCGTCATTATACGTGTAGGTATTATATACTCGAATGATAAAAAATGTACATAAAGAAATGAATATTAAATACAGAACTCACAGAACATATTTTATTAACTAGCAACATCTTCAACGTGCAAGAGATGCGTACCTATGTTCAAAATATTTTGCCCCTGACTTTTTTTTTTTTTAAGAGACTGAAATTTCTTATGCTTTCCACAGGCTTCAAATAAAATTTGGTATATATCCATTCACTAGTTTCAGTTACAAATCTCCAAACAGGAAAAATTATTTTAGGGTCATTTTGCATTTTCTAATAACACTGCGACAGAACGAAGAAGTGCTGCATTTTTATCAGAAAAATCGAGATCAAAACGATGAATATAATATTTACGAAAAAGCTATACTAACAATAAAAATATTAATAATCGAATCGTTATGTAACAAGGCTGCGAGTTTCAGAGCTGCCGTTCCAAGGCCACGCAGCACAAAAGCCCTCAAACCGTCTTAAACGGTTCTTCCTGCCCGAACAGAACATTTTTCTCAAATAAAATGAACACGAAATCATATAAAAAAAGCAGTCAGAGAAAGAGAGAGAGAGAGAAGGGGGTTGAATGCGAAGCCCATAAACCATCTGCCACCTCACTTTTTACCCGTGAAAAAAACTGAACCGCAATCCTCCTCTTGAAGGAGAGAGGCCCTATTCTTTTCTCCGCCGCTGCAAAAAAGGAGCCCAACAGGTAACGGTAAT
>JAPMOR010099599.1:50220-62290 GCA_026543865.1 Argiope aurantia
TAACTACGTACCATCTACATATATTGACATTGACTATAGTACAACTATTATCCAGATCTTTTTCATTTCTAATTTTATTTAATTCTAAGGAATGAAATCTAGAAATTTTTAATTGTAAGGAATGAAATTAGAGAATTTTAATTCTAAGGAATGAAATTAGAAATCTGAAGTGGAAGTTGATTCAGTTAAAAATATTTTAAGAAATGCTCTAATCATAACATTCAATCTTTGGAAAACTCAAAAGAAACTTTTTACAGAATTGTTCTATTTTAATCCAGGGAACCAAAATAGCTTCAAAAGAAGGGGGGGGGGGTATTCAAAGATGTATCATAGTTTTTTTATACTATTTTATTACACAAATTATGCATGCAAATTATGCACAAATTATGCATCATAAGTGATTATTATCACTTATAATATATATCCAATTATAATACATACAACGGTAAAAAGAAAAAAAATTGTATATTTGGAAAGATAAACAGTCGCGTATTTTTTCCTTACCCTCCCCCCCCCCCCCCGAAAAAGAAAGGTAAAGCGAAAAATTATTTAATTTTTGTTTTTATCGAAACAAGCACTAAATCAATTTCCTTTCACTGAAAATCTCTGTTTTTACACTCACAAAACGACTCGATTACTAGTTAAACAAATATTTTGTTTCATAAAGTTTTAGGATGTAATAGCGTACTATTCATAACTTACTCATATTTTTCTTACGTAATAAACAGTTTTGAAAGAAAAATCAACCGTTACAAACTTTGAAACATTTTAGTTTGAGAAATAATGTAAGCAGTCAATTATCACTACATTGTAAAAATAAAATAAATTCAGTCAATTATCACTATATTGTGAAATTAAAATAATGCTTATTCATAAACTTTTTTCTATTTAAATGAAACAACAAAACAAAACAAGTAATACCCGCCGCAATGTTCTGTTAATTAAGAAAAAATTAATTATCTAAAATATGCAAATGACTTTTTAACTAAACAGTCCTCCCCCCTTTTTTTTTCTATAATTTTTCCTCGGCATTTCTATATTTTAAAAATATGATATATAATACCTCAGCTTGTCATTGCTTAGAATGGTAAGCATAAGATAAGTCAAAAATAGTTCCTTTAGTAAATAAAATATATTAGAATTATTTAACATAGTTGCAAAATGTTAAGCGAAGAAGAGAAAAGAATATTAAGATGCAGAATAAAAATGGTAAATTTCTAATGTCATGCAATAGTTTTTGAGAAATTTACAATTTCAAAATAAATTTTACCAAGTAAATATCTAAAATTAAGTTTAAATGGATTTAAATTTAAAAAAAAAAGATATGATACCGTCATTCAAATTATTATGTTTTCAAAAATCATCGAGAAAAAAAAAACAAGAGAAAAATCTCAAGGTTATGATTACAAATAAACTTTTTGAATTTCTCGAATGGAAGCAAGTGATGCATAAAAAGCCAAATTTGCGTTCATTTTCCTTACGATTAAAATTTTTTTTTGAATACAATTGCGTATCTCTAATATAATTAAACAAAACATCATAAAAATAATCAAAAATTTATCCAAAATGATTAATTGAACTCAAGCAGACAGAGAAACAAATAATTTGTTTACCTTAAAATGTTGGCCACTACTGTTTGCCAACGGATTCTAAAACCCTCCGAAATTTTGTGAATGCTTTAAAATGGGTTTAATTTGACAAAATAGGGGTGAGAGGAATGATGAAAGGAGGTGATGCTTAAATTTAACAATAAAGTGAATTCGGATTACTCGCGGACTGAAATAAAATAATACGATCGGAAACGACTCGATACTCACATATACCTGAAAGTTGAACGAAAAAGTATCCAATAGGGCATAAATCAAGATAAAAAATGATGAATTCCAGAAATCATCTTCATCTTTCCGCGTCTCACCCCTTAGTGAGATAGAATCGTCCAAAAGCGATCGTCTCAGAATACTGAAATGAATAGTAAGTGCTTTTACAGATAAAAAGGTTTTCATGGATTCACTTTCACTTACCATGTGAATAAAAAACGATTTTTTTTTAAATCCTGCAAATGAAAACAATATTTAAAAAAATCGAAATTTAATCCAAAATGATAGTAAACATTAAAATTATAATCACAAAACGTTTTTATTAAAAAAAGAAGAAGAAAACTATAAAAGCCGTTTTTCTAAGAAAAACTACACATTAACGTAATCTTAGGGCATAAAAAAATTAAATCGTGCGCAATTATTTTAAGCAGGACATTGCATCGTGCCTTCCCCCTCGCCCCCCCCCCCAGTTCTGGCGCCGTTATCCACTAGCCTCACTGAATAAATATTTTGGGCGGGAGCGTGATTCAGGTGCCTTCCTGACACCGTTCTTAGCTGGGAGGGTGTGACAGGTGTGTGTCCAGGTGCCTTCCTCCCACGTGAAAGTAAGTGGTAGGGGGCCAAGGGGCCAATTACGTTCGCCCTTCATTACCGGGTGCGGCGGGAAGAAAAAATTAGAAAGCAGGTGGAAGGGTGCAATCGAGGAGCTCATCTCACATTACCTTCCAAACCATTTTACACATCCCCCCCCCCTCTGGATTTTGGCAACATCGTTAGCATATTAGGAGTGAATAATGAAAAACTGTTAAGATTTGGGTCATTGTTAATTAAAGAATAAAGTCACGTGGGAAACGTCAACGCGCATGTTATTCATAAGAAGGGTGCATATTCTTACATTGTTGAGAAATGCAATAGATTGCAAAATTACACTATTCCATTGCAAAATTACATTATTACCACTTTTGACCACTTTATCAATTCACATTTGATATGTATTAAATGATATGTGATTACAATTTGAATTGAAAACAACAGCGTTTGAAAAATATCTTGTTTTTAAAGTTATTTCTTAAAATATATATAAACGAAGATGCTTGTTTTAACGCTGATACAATTAATTTTTGCGTTTTCTCTGACATACAAGACCATAAACAACTGAAGGTTTAGAACTAAATAATAACATAATTCAATAAATAATTGAAATTGAAATTTCAAAACGTAAATGTAGAGTGAGCTACACATTTTCAAATTTTACTGTTTAATTGTTGGATTTAAAAACACTAAATACTATTTGTTCATTAAAATGTACTGCTTATTTGCTGAAACCACTTTTTAAAAATTATTTACTGATCATTTATTAATTATTAAAGTAGTTAAAATAGATATTCATAGCCATTTTAAATTAAAAATAATTTTTAATTACTGTACTCTTTTTTTAAAACCCAATTTTACGTGATTCGATTATCTTTGGATAAATCAAATTTTGATTATTTTTCCATCAACCAGAAATCAGCCAAATTTGGTATGGTGTAATTAAATATAAATAATTTAAATCTCTTTTTTTTTTAACTTTCTGTCTTAAATTTAGAATAAAAAGTTCTGAAATTTGTCAGATACTATTTATAATCACTTAAACATGAAAATACACATCTGCCAGGTGAAAACAAATTCTCTGATAGACACAGAAAATTTATGAAAGTTTTGAACTTCATTATCCTGTACGGAGGTAAACAGCAGTTCCCCCTCTAAGGGATTTTTTTTTTAAGTCTTAATCGTTTTGTCCACTGCTAGGTAAACACGCCCACGCGAAATATCTCGTGAGTCACAAAATAAAGAAATCACAATATAAAGATACATTTTTATGACGCTTTCAGATACTTCGCATTTTACGACGTTAATAAATACTAAGTCTTCGTTCCTCAGTCTTCGTTCGATAATAATCGAATGTTTCTACTTTAAAATTTGAATGTTTCCTTTAAAATCGTTTGCTTCAACTACGCAAACGATTTTCATCATATTCCTCGTTCTAAGGTTGGGTTACTTGAGTTTAGCAAAACAATATACCTGAATTATTGATGCAACATTCCAGATTGGGGATGAGTTCTTTTTTTTTTTTTTTTTCCCCTGCAGAAAGAGATGCTCCTTCCTGTCCTTGGTGGAAGAAGGGGCCTCAACCCTTTTCCCCGGGAAGGCATTTCCTGGGGTCGTCGGAAAGACTTCCGATACAGCTGCCTTCCCGTTTCCTCTGGGTGAAGGATTCACTCATTCCCAACACCTAAGGCTTCTCTCTTCTTCATGTTCAAGGATGCATCTCAAATGGAATGCGTGCTCAAACCGACGATTTTATTCTAACTCACTGCTGCTGTGTTCAGAATCATACGTTGCAGCTGAAATTTAGTTTTTATCAAAGAATTTGATTTGATAACCGTACATCTCTGAACAAAATGTCCTTGAGTTTCTTAAAAGGGGCGTAGTATCTCCTCAGTATTATAAGTCATTAATATTTTTATTTTATTTTAAACATTACATTGATAGTTCTGTAACTTTACATCATATAAAGCCACCTTGAAAAGAACAAAACGTTCTTTCGATAAAATTCAAATTTTTATTTAAAAAATTCCTTTTTTTTAAATTTATATTTTTTATATAGAATATTATTTCTAGACTTATTGAAATATATTACTCATAACTGTGCATGGATTTTATGGTTGGTTCTTATTATATCAAATATAAAATTTTTCTTGCTATGTAAAATAAAAAATAAGGGCATTTAGCAGGACATCATTACTTTACATCATATACAGCTACTTAGAAAAGAAAAACTATTTTGATTTTTCACTGTTCACAAAATTCAGATTTATATTTTTAAAAACCCTTTTTTTTTTTTTTCATAAATGAATTTTTTGTTTAGAATATGATTTGCAGACTTACCGAAATATATTTCACAAACTGTACATGCATTAAAATTAATTAATCTATTATTAAATCAAGTAAAAAAACTTTATCATGTAAAACAAAAAAATAAGGACTTTTTATTTTAATTTTGTATGTAAGGATCAAATCATTGGAACATTTATTGTAAGCAATATTATATCATATAAATATTGACACAAAGAAACAAGGAAAAAAAAAAAACGAAGACTGAATCTTAACTTGCAAAAATTTGAAATAAAAAAAGCCGTTTCAATTTTTCAATTCAAAATGTATTTCCTTTTTCTAAGTAAATAAAAACTTTTGAAATTAATTTTTGAAGCATTAAAAAAAAGGAATTTTCAGCTTCAAAATTTTAATACAATTAGTAAAAAGGTGCAAAAAGTAGAAATCAGCGGAAGAAGCCAAATGTATTAAAAATAGATATTTCAGATATTTTTGGGATAACTGTATCCTCTAAACTCCTTTGATAATTTAAACGTGATCACTAGAAGCAAACAAGCTCTTTCAACAGGCTAAATCGTCAAATTAGGCAAAATGCATTCCATATAAGCAAAACGAGAACATACCCCCCCCCCCCCTGCATACTGTTCATCGCTGCATTCTTATAGCTACCAGACTCGTGTTATTCTCTTAACGAAGGTCATGTGTAGGTCACGGAGGATATAACAAAAATATAAAAACTGCTTGTTTTGTTTAATCAGGCAATGGAATATTGGAAAATGAAAACTCAGTCCTGGTGGTAATAAAATCAAGTTGATTAAGAAATTCGGAAATCTTCATTTTTTGTATATGTGATCAAATATTTCGCTAAACAGAATCATATGAAATCCGCAATGGTGTGTAAAAGTTTAACTTTTTATTTACTTTTGTATTTATGCAGAAAAACCAGATTGCTTTTTGTTTATAAAATTACTAAAAAAAAGTATAACGAGAAAAAAATAAATTCTAACGGTATTCCCTCTTTACAAGCTAAATGGAATAGTTCGTTTATACCATTTATAGAGTATCATATACAATCTCGTTTATATTATTAAAGGCGGCAACAATCCAAGTTGGCAGCAAGTAAAAAGTTACAATCTATCAAATCACATGAGAAAGATATCATATATATTTTCACTCGCTTCAGACATGCAGTTCTAAAAATAGTGAGCAACTTTCAACTGAAGCAGAGTTTCAGAACACAAGGTTTCATTAACTGGTGTTTGAAATTTAGTTCAAACATACCAGTTATTTTTTAAAAACAATTAGATCTAATGTAAGAACACTATTTTACAAGGATTGATATTCCTGCAACTTACCTTATCAACATGTCACTATCCTTACAGGAAATCTGCGCTATTATAATGTTTCAGTTAGATAACGATCACTGCACTGTAAAATTATTTTGGAGTCTAGAGATCAAAGAGCTCAGTCAATATAGATTGGAAATTGACAGATAAATATAGAAACCAATGGTAATCGTCTCTCTATGCATCTTTTATATACTCCAGATTAAAAACGTCATCCTTTCAGAGGATTATTGTGAATCCTGAGGAAAGTCAAGATAGCTACGAATACAGTCAAATCTCGTTTAACAAGCAATTCTCATAACGATTAATTTGCATAATGATCAAAACAAAACGTAAAAAAGTGACTCATTTGACGAACAATTCTCATAACGATTAATTTGCATAATAAGCAAAACAAAACGTTAAAAAAAAGTGACTCGCTTAACGCGCAATTCTCATAACGATTGATTTGCATAATGAGCGAAACAAAAAAAAACGTAAAAAAGTGACTCGCTTAATGATCGATGTTTCGCAGAACGAGTGATGAACTTTACAAGCTAGATTAACCGATATCAATATGTGTTGGACATTTGTTTGATGAGAGCTTTCTTAGCTGCATGGAAGAACCTTTGATTGGACAGCATTGTCGAACTCAATGTAGGGTTTCAGCAAATGTCTGTAGAACTTTAATCGACGAGATTGTATCTTGCCTTTCACTGTGGGCTAGTAACGATATCGATGGCCCGATGAAAGAACATTGTCAAAGCTACTGGCAAACTTATGGAGTCCATTCTGTGTCACAATAAAAAGCTGAGGAAGATATTTTGTCAGGAGAGTAAAAAATAATACTCAAAAGGGCAACAACCTCCCAGGGAAATAAGGGAGAATATTGAAAATATGGGAAACATTTGGTCAGTATCAGTATTGAAAGTATGGGAACAGATTTGGTCAGGAGAGTTGAAAATAATCAGCTCAACGGAGCAACGACCTTCTAGTGAGATTGCTGATAACATGGGAAATATCGTTCATTGAGAAGAATTACCCTAAAAGATTAATACCTATGTACGCTAAAAATTCACTTAAGAATAATGCTGTTTCATTATCGCAAAATTTGGAAAGGTAATAAAACACAAAAGATAATTTTCTTGTGAAGAAAAGCGTGCATTATAAATAATAAAATATATTATTTAAAATATATTTTATTTGAATATTTGAATATTTATTCATTTGTTTATTTTTGGAATGGAAAGCATTGTCATAGTTTACATGTATTCCTATGGGGAAAAAAAAATTGCTCCCCACAACGAATATTCCGTATTACGAGTAAGATCTGGAAACGAATGTTCATTTAGAGAGGTTTCAATGTACTCAGTTTTACGACCCTGTAGGAACTGGACACTGGTGGAAGGCGGAAGAGAGAGAATGCAAACGGGAGTGCCCACCCCCTTCATTTCTTTCGATTTTTGTTCAAACTGTCACAACACGGGCGCGCTTCATGCGCCACAGAATAATGAAGAAAACCGATTAAGCATTTTGGGCATTCTCTTTTTGATCGATTGCAGCTAAAACTTCTTACAGTTTGGGTTTAAAACAGCATACTAAAACTGATTTATACAAATAAATTGTTGTATTTTTAAGTCAGCGAGTTCACATACGCATTAATATATAGGCCGACAAATGGTACAGACGACAATCAGTAAATAAATTCGGTTCAAAATTTGATATATATTTACAATTCTGATAATAAATGTATCCCCCCAAATTTCAAACATTTAGTCCTTTAAACTTTTTACTTTTTCCTATACGAAGTATATAGAGAAAAAATGGAACTCCAAATTTTCATAAATAATCAAGATCAATTATAACGGAGTGACTTAACATACATTTTTTGAATAGATTTAGTAGAAAATATGATAGAAATCCGTAAATTTTAGCACATACATCAAATTTTATCTGTCTAGTTCAAAGCGATTCTACGTTATCGCATTCAAAGTCAGACATAATTCCCAAAAATACCCCCCCCCCCCCAACTCAGGGATGTCTGAAATGCGGAGATTCGTCAAAATCCTGAGTACGAAATTTTTAACGATTACAATTTTATTCTATACTTCGTAAAGACCATGTGCCAAATTTAATTTGTTCAGTTCAAACCAATTTTGGATTATCACGTTCTCAGACAGATAGACAAAATTCCAAAATTGTGTTTTCAAAATCAAGGAGATGCAAAAAATGCAGATATGCCAAAATTTCTAATTTGCATCTTTTTGACGATAGCAATTCTTATACTTGCTAAAGGCCATGTATCAAATTTAATTTGTCTAGTTCAAAAAGCTTTTGGATTCTCACGTTCTCAGACAGATAGACAAAATTCCAAAATGGTGTTTTTCAGATTCAAGGAGTTTTTGACGATTACAATACTTTCTTTTTTGTATATTTGGTTTAAGAAAAAGTAAAAATCGTGCGCAGTTAAAGGGCTAGACTATATATTAAATTCGGAGTATCGGTCAGATTAAACCGCAAGTGGGTTCAAGCGTCTTGAATACCCGATGTGGTGTTCATTGCCATTTCTTGAGGGGGAGTCTGAGCATGCTAATCAATGTGCAGGTGTTTCGTGCGCACTGTCCATTAGAGGCGTTGTTTGCTGTGTTGCTATACACAAAAACTTCCTTGACGTAAGAAAAGGGGAATCGATTACACGAGCATTTTAAGAGAAGCCGCTCGCTTTCTTGGCCACAGATAAACGGTTTGCACGCGAACGCGTGCTCTTGCCAATGCTCCCCTTTTCCTTTTTTTTAAAAATAATTTTAGTTACTGATACATCACTCGTCTTGTGGTCTTTTTAAAGAATTGTAAAGTTGTTTTTACGTGTGGAATATGGTCAATTCGTATTCAAGTTGAAATGCACCGTAGTAATTCTTTGTAATCAATTGGGGATCTTGCAGAAAGAAAGGAATAAGACAACATGCAGTTAAATGTAACATGGCACGCGCTGTCATTTTTATCATGACTATAATGTCACGTGACTCACCTCCATTCAACTACAGGTTTCGATCCAACAATCGATAAAGCTTAGATTCTTGATAAAGATCTAACTAAAAAGCCAACGATAGCTAAGAAACGTCTACTCGAAAAATAATATTTAAGACTTCATTAACATAAAGTAGTTTTTCAATTTTATGTCACTATTTTCAGAACATTCCTACATTTTTAATTTTTAATTTGAACAATCCGATTATAAATAAAATTGTAAATTTTAATAAAATGATAAATTTTTGAATGATTTATCATATTAATCTGAACGAAAGTTCGTTAAAACACTACCTTTTCTTATTTACTCTTCATGCTATGAAAGAATGAAATGTAAGCACATATTGTATTTGTCTGAATACGATATTGATGTAAAGAATTGAACAGTAAAATCGCATTTTACAAATAAAAAATCTATAAATGAAAAAGCAGTTGCATGCAAAAAATATAAAATCCTGACTGAAAGAATATTTTTTTTTATCGGAAATTTAACGAAAAAATATTAAATTTTTTAACTTTAATATTCGGAACTATCTATTTATGCATGTGAAATACGATGGGGATATAAATTTGTTTACTAAATATACAGAGTCGTAAATTTCGAAACGAAAACAATTTATAAAAAAAAAACTATTAAATATCTAATATTTTTCATTAAAAAAATTTAATTTTAGTAAAATGAAAAAAAAATTGCATTAAAAACTATTTAAACGTAAATTATAATGTATTTTCCATCAGCAGTTAACAGTATAGCAAATGAAGACAATTCAGATAGATAGTATATTGAAAACGAAGAGATACAAAAAGCAGAATAGGTATCTATCTCTACGTGATTCTAAGATATAAATATTATCTTCTTTAAATCAAGAAACTTTTTTCTTGAAGATAGAATTCTATTAAACATTATTTACTGGTGTCTAAATGAAACTAACTATTAAATTAATTGATTAAATAAAACTAAATCTGAATTAATTAATTAACTAATAAACAAATGAATTAGCAAAATATGTCAATAAACTAAATAAGTAAAATAAAACTAATGGTTATTGTGACTTATGGCACTTTACAAGCTCGTTAACAGTTATCTGTCAGCGATTTAAGCCGAGTGAGCGTCTCTTGTTTTCTCAGTAGAGCCAACCAGGGCCAAGAGTATGACTTAAATACTTCATGCGTTATGTTCGCTTGCACTACTTCTTTTTTACAGGGGGGCACAACCACACACCTCACAGATAGAACACAGAAGAACAACCATGCCCGAACCGGGACTCGAACCCGGGACGCCCAGTTCATGGGGAAGACGCACTACCCCTATGCCATGACGCCGGCAAATAAAACTAATAAACTAATTAACCAGTTGGTTATAACAAATAAATTAATAAATAAATTCTTACCAACTTAAACGATATCAATGCCAATGATGTTGGGGGTTTTGGGAAGCGCCTAGGCTCTGTGGCCTTTAATCTTCCGCTCGACTGAAATGATGAATAAGTGACAAACAACTTATGTTCAGCATAAATATTGGGCATAATTAACAATATTAGTTAGGTTTAAATGTAGTTAAAAATTTTGGAAGTAGCTTAACAAGAATTGGAAGGAAAAAAAAAAGAATTAAATAATTCTAGATGTAGTTGTTATTTTCTTATGGTCCTATTGTGTTCATTGGCTATCGGCAGGTGAGGTAATCACATTGGCGGGTTGGAAAGCGGGGTCAGGTGTAAGGATTTTAATTATCGGGGGACCTTAGTGCTTCAGCAAGTATCAAATATATTAAACGATATCAAATAATTATAAATGCATTATTATTCAAAACTATAGATATAATCAAATATTATTCAGGATTTAAATATCAAATATTATTAACAAAATTTATCAAATATTATTCAAAAAATTTAACCAATATTATTCAACTATAATTATAAACAAATATTATTCAGGACTAATCAGCTATGATGATACGACACGTTGTTTTCTCCATACTTTTCGCTTTAGGTAGCTTAAATTGCTTAATAATTTTGCGCCATTCAGTATATCATAATTTTGAAAAATAATTTAATGAGAAAAAAAATTTTTAAAATCAATCATTCACATAAAAAAAGTATGCTTAATATTCTACCACTTAGGAATCGAATAAAACCCCTTGCATGAGTTGAAACTATACAATATCGTGATGCTCGATCATGCGGTACTTGAGTGCGAAAGCGGCGACGTCGGCCGTTGATGCGGCAGAGCATGCGGTCTCCTCCCGTGTGCGCGGAGGCGGAAGATCGCCGCATCCAGGAGCCGGAGATCATCGCTCTGTCCCGATCGCTAAGCCTTGGAAAGGGCGAAAGCGCGGAGAAAGCGTGTCACAAAAATCGAGAGCTTTTTTACCTCGATATTATCGTATGCTTCCACACTTAATAAGGCGTGGTCAAAAATGAATGCGCTGAGCGCTAAATGCTGTCGACTAACATAATTAAAAAAACATTGTAGAAAATAAAAAATTGTATTTTTCATCAACGGTGTGCAAACGATATTATTTTTGCACTTTTTTTTAAGTTTAATTTTTTTCAGCCATAAATTTAGAGCATATAAATTGAGTAAAACAATTTTAACACCTTTTTAAAATTCTTTAAAAATATCGTTTTAATTTTTAAAAATTTAAAGTCTCCGTGCTATGTTTTTTTTAAATGTCACATTTAAAAAAAAATGGTCATTTTCACGTACTAATATCATGATGTACTAATCATGATGTATTAATCATGATGTCATGTCATGATGTACTAATAAATACATAATGGTGAAAACTGATTTTTCTCCTTAATACATTTATTAATATGTGAATATTACATCTAAAGAGGTGGCAACACGTAAACAAATAAATATAAGATCTAAAAACATAAACAGTATTTTTTTTAATATAAACAACGGTGAACAGATAAATAAAAGTGATATTTTAAAAATAATAATTAAAGAAATGTGGAACATCTAAGCACAATAATGCTTTAGAACTAATTCGTCTATTTTCAAATTATATATATATAT